>VZUI01055299.1:0-43008 GCA_013401135.1 Cettia cetti | reverse complement strand
GGAAAGGAAAGGAAAGGAAAGGAAAGGAAAGGAAAGGAAAGGAAAGGAAAGGAAAGGAAAGGAAAGGAAAGGAAAGGAGGTCACCTAGTGGGATGTCCCAGAGCCAGTGCAAACACCTGCTCTAAATTCCCACTGGGACCTGAACAGGCCTGGCAATGAGAGATGTGTGCAGGTGTGCCCGTGCAAGAGCAGAACGATGCTTCGCTGCTGTCCCCGTCTCTCTTTTGTCACTGTGGGTGCTGCAAGGCACAGCTGTGTGCCCCAAAGACGGGGAACACCCCTCATTGCTGCCCCCAGGGCAGGACAGGGCTGCAAAACCAGAGTTAACCCCAGCTCCCTCCTCGCCCCTCAGAAATACGTGCAGGACGTGTTACAGGAGCAGCTGGCCCAGACCGTGTTCAAGGCACTGAAGGAGCAGGGAGGCCACATCTACGTCTGCGGGGATGTCACCATGGCCGGGGACGTCCTCAAGGCCGTGCAGAGCATCGTGAGGCAGCAGGGCCAGCTGTCGGCAGAGGAGGCAGGAGCCTTCCTCAGCAAGCTGCGGGTGAGTCGTGTCCGCGGCGCCGGCGCCACCTGCGCCACGGGGCCGGCGGCTCACGGGAAGTGCTGCTCCTCTTGTCACTGTTGTCACCCTGACTGCTGATTTGTGGGGGGGGTTGAGCTGTTAGTAAGTACTGCGGTAGTTTTTAAGGCACTTTGTTTAGTGTTTGAGTTTTTTTGAAACTTAATTTTGCTTGTCATAGCTTGTGACTTGGAAAGTGAAATAGTTTTGAATAGTTGTGAATAGTTGTGAATAGTTTTTAATAGTTACCTGAGCTTCTGTCAATGAAGCTGTCTTTTTAAGATTCCAGATGTCTTTTTCTGGAATCTTAAAAAACACTTGACGGTCAAGAAACAGCAGTGGGTCTGCTCATATAGAGAGTGTAAGGACAAATCAAAGAGCTTAATTAGTGAAATGTATGGTGTAACTAGAGAACAAAAATGGGGTCTCAAAACGGCACGTGGCTTGGAGAAAATCACACAAAAATTGACAAAAAGCTAGCTGTAATTTAACAGACTTCACGTTTGGGATAAACATGAGGTAGGGCGCAGGCTTTCGTCCAGCAAAATGATAAAGTCTCTCTCTCATGTGATCAGCCTTTGGATCTTTTTGTGGTTGCTCCTTCACCAGATTTTTGAAGGCACTTAGCTTTTTCTCTGATAACTCTTTGTTGAGTTTAACAGCAGAGAATTACCATTGATGTCAAACTGAGAATGACAAAACCTCATTAAATGTTTCTTTTTCTGACATGGAGGGCAAACAGTAGGTGCAGGCTCAGTTTGTGTTGCTGTTGTGAGCTTTCCACAGTTAAAGCAGACTTTGGCAGAGTCCACCTGCACAGCTGCAAGAGTTTTTTTCAATAACTTCTGTTTGTGCCTCAAGGACCATTTCAAGTTCCTCTCCCAGCTCTTCTCCCAGCTCTGTGTGCCACCACGGCCACCTCCAGCCACGGGCACTGCACCTGCTGCCTCCACCGGGGGGCTGTGCCCAGGCAGGCTCGGCAGGGTGACATTCCCAAGGTTTCTGTGTGCAGGGAGGTCACCTGGCTCCCGTGGGGAGTGTGCCCAGCACTGGTGCCAGCGCTTGTGGGCACCCCTGGTGGGGCTTGTTCACCCTGCAAAATTTCTGCATCAAAAAATGAGTTTATCAGGGCATTTTGTGGGTCCCTGCTCCAAATCTCCCAGTCTGTGTGCCACCTGCCAGGCACAGATGATGCAGCTGGAGCTTAAATGAGCTCAGTTTGGGACACAGGCCCATGGATGGATGGTGGAACAGCTCTGCTTCTCCCCAGGAGGATAACTCAGCATGATTCCCATGGGATTTCCCTTTCTGAGCCTTCCAGGTTCCCAAGGGAGCCCAGAGCCTCTGGTTGTGCACAGAGTGGCGTGGGGCTGCTGTGGCCCTGCCAGCCAGGCACTTCCAGCAGCTGAGGGGGTCTGATGTGTGGCACAGCTGCACTGTGCCCCGGGGTGCCACCGTGGGAAGGTCACTCCCACCCGTGACAGACCCCAAACCCCCCGGTGCATCCTGTGCCTCCCCACCCTGCTGGGGCCCACACCAGCCCTCAGCGAGCCCATGTCCCCTCTCCCCCAGGATGACAGCCGCTACCACGAGGACATTTTTGGAGTCACCCTGCGCACGTACGAGGTGACAAACCGCCTTAGATCCGAGTCCATCGCGTTCATCGAGGAGAGCAAAAAAGACACGGATGAGTGAGTTGGCACCTTCATTTTAACCCCTGCAGTCACCTCCTGGGCTGGGGGATGGGGGAGGCTGGGAAAGGAAGGGAAAGGATGGGAAAGGGAGCTTTGGGTTGTGTGCACACCTTAGAGCAGAGGCTGAGGAAGGCACTGGATTTTTGCTCTGGAAGCCTGGCAGTGCCTCTGGAACAGCTGCCACCTCTCTAGGATAAATGCCCCCAGCTTCCCAATTTATTGCACTGATGTGCTCAGACCTGACAATCCCATCCAAAGGAAAATGGTCCTGCCTGCTGCCTGCTTCCAGGCTGGAAAAACCCACAGGAAGGGGTGACTCTCCCCAGCTGCAGGGGAGCCTGGCTGGCTCCAGGTGTTCAGCTCTCCATGCCTCTTTCAGGAAACATCCAGAGATTTTTCTCCCTGCTGTTGCAAAAACAACCACAAGTTTAAAAAAAAAAAAAATCTTGACATTTGCCGTGTTTGTTTCTGCTCTACCAAGTCCTGCCATTTGCTCAGCTTGGTCATGGTGGGATTTTCCCTGGCTGAGAAGAAGGATTATTTAGGATAAAGGCTGGGCAGCTGCTTGGATCTTGCTCCTTGTGCTGGCCCTTGGTAGCTTGGGGTGAAACTCCTTCCCTGTGTAGTGCCTGGAGTGGGTTTCCTCACATCCCTGAGGTTTGGCAGAAACTTTTCTCCAAGGAATCACATACTCTGGGGTCTGCACTCTCTCAGAGTGCCTCAGTTTCCCACCCTCCTGCCCACCTAACCCAGCTCTGCCAACCCCTGCCAACAAAAGGGAAAGCCCAGGTGGGGATGATCCCGGTGCTCCTCACTGCTCCCTCTAAGGCCAGCCTTTCTCCCCTTTCCCTTGCAGGGTTTTCTGCTCCTAACTGGACCCTTCGCCCCCAGGGGAGGCCAAACAGTCCCAGCACCTGCTGCCCCCTCCAGCTGGAGGGCACTGGGTTTTGTATTTCACGGACACGGTGGCTCCTTTTCCACGGGGATCTGCCCATGGAAAGCGCTCTGTCTCTTGTCCTGTTGTTGTGTCCTGATGATGATAATGATGATGATGACTTTTATTTCCTTTTCTTCCTCCTTCTCTTGCTCTTGTCCTGTGGCCATTTCTTTTCACCTCCTTCCCCTTCCCTGATTTCCCCACTGGAGCTCGATGGCTTTATAACCTGCAGTGGCTCTTTTCAGAATTCCACATTTCCCCTCCTTCCCATGAGGGCATTTTGCAGCTGCATGAAATCACCACCTTTGTGATCATTGTTGGGTGTTTCTGGGGGTGAGCAGAGGTGGCAGGGGCAGGGCAATGGCGAGGTCTTGTTGCTTGTCCAGAGCTGGGGGTTATTCCTGCCAGGGTCCCTCTTTCCCCAGCTCGGGGCTTGGCTGAATCCTCGTGTTTTCATGGCTTTCCTTTGGACAAACCTGGGCATATGCCAGAGGCTGAGGGCAGATGACGTGCAGTTCCCTTGTGCCCATGGATTTTATTCATCCCCAAGCAGCCTGGGTACAGCCGTGTGGTTTTGGATCTGATTTTCCTGTCACGATTCCTCCAAAACGGGCCCTGCGCTTTGTCTCTCTTTTCCTGCTCTCTTTTCCTGCTCCCTGTGAGCTTCTCCTTTTACTCAACCCCAGCTTTTGCTGGCATGGAAGTTCTCCCACAAGCTCTGAACACACAGGCTGATGTGCAGGCCAAGGAAAAGCTCCTGGCAGTGACACCTCCAGAGGGTTTTACAGGGAATATTTCATCTGCAGCCACACTCTGAGGGCCTGGCTGCACCCAGAGCTTTGCGTGCTCTGATCCCTCTCCCAGGTGAGCCTGGAAAGCCATGAGGATGGGACAGAAGCAGCTCCCAGCTGCCAGAGGCACCAAAGGCAGCACTTGGAGGGGGATGGAGGCTCCAGGACTCTGGCGAGGATGTGCCAACAGAGGAATTGTGAAATCCAGAGACATCAGCTCTTAGCCATCTCATGAGCTCTTCTGGGACAGCAGACCCCAGCCCTTCCCACACTTTAGGGGCAGAAAGCGCCACCATGGAGCCACCTGCCTGCCAAGAGAGACGCGTGTGGCATTTTGGGGGTGAGCCAGGCCCCTCTGTGCCACCTGCCAGTGGCATGAGCTGTCTCAGCCAGGACACCTCATGTGAGAAGGGAGGTGAGATCAGCTGCAAAGGTGCTGGGCTCTGACACGCTCACACCTCAGCCCTGCTGCAAGAACCTGGCCCCAAAAGCAATTTGTTAACACAAACACAGAAAGGCTGGAGAAAACAGAAAGGCTCTAACAGAGAGAAGCTGTCTGCAAGGGAAAGCAAACGTGACCTTGTGTGTCCTTCCTCCTGCTGCACCCTGAAGAATCACAGAATATTCTGAATTGGAAAGGACCCACAAGGGTCAAGCCCAGCTCCTGAGTGAATGGCCCATCCAGGGACTGAACCTCAGCCTCAGCACCAGGCTCTGCCCAGCTGAGCCGACCCCAGGTTTGTCCTCCCTCGCTGCCATCACAGGGACAGCAGGACATGGCTGCAGCTCATGCTGGAGGCAGGGATACAGGGTTGGCATCTTGAGGTGGCAGCTGCTGATCCTCCCCTCCTGCCCTGCTCTGCCCAGCTGTGGATCCTGGATAGAGCCAAGCACCTGAACTGGTGACAGGGATTGTCCAGGGGCTTTCACAGGGCTGAGATCACCTGCCCTGAGCTAAAGGCAGCACAGGAAGAGCTGCAGGAGGTTTGCTGCTCTCCCAGCCCCACTTGCTCCCCTGTCTCAGGCTGTGCTGTTATTCCCACCCTCAGCCAGGATCTCCTGCTCCTCCTGCCACATCTCCATGAGCTGTGACACCTTCTGCAACTTCGACTCCCTGAATTCCTGAAGCACCTCCAGCCCAAAACCCGGGAGCAAAAGGGCTCCAGGCACCGGGAGAGTTTGAGATGCAGGTCTGCCGGTGCCGGCTGAGCATCCAACTCGGGATAAAACGAATAAATGCTGCCACAGTGTGGCCGGAGCTGGGCTGGGCTGGGCTGGCACACAGGGCCAGCTGCGCGGCACTGCCTCGGGGCTCGCTGACCTGCAGGGTCAGAGCACGGAGGAAAGGGCCGCTCACCCCCGTGGGCTGTGCCCCAATCCCAGGGCAGGCAGCGGGAGCGGGGAGCTGGGGCCCTTGGCGTGGGGTGTGTGAGTTTGGAGAGCTCCTGACTGGGAGGAAACTCCCTGGCTGCAGAGCTGGGAACACGCAGCAAGCTTGGCCTGACCCCCACCCTGTGGCTGCAGAAAGAAAGATAAAACCAGAAAGAGAATCAGACTCATCTTTTTCTTCTGGGAAGTTCTGTCTCTGCCTTTGTGCTCTGGCCCTCCTTTGGAAGAAGGGGCGATGCAACCTCACGAGGAGGAGGAGGAGGTAATGCCTAAAGAAACATCTCTGTCCTCTTCCCAGCTCTGTGGTGCTGGCAAGTTTTCCCTCCTGTCCTGCCTGCTGCCTGCTCTGCTGTACCATCTCCCATCTGGAGCCCGTTCCTGAGCTGGATTTTCCTGCTTTTTGTGCATCCCAAAGCTCGCCAGGTCTGCACAGCCCTGCCTGCGGGGTCTGCAGAGGGCTCTGGGCCAGGCAGGCGCTCGGGGCTCAGCAAACAGTGCCTGAGCCCTGCCCAGCCCTGGGGAAGGGAAGTGCTGGTTTGAGGCTCCTTGCCTGCACCTGGAGCAGAATCCCCTCCCCGCCGTGAAGGTCCATGAAGTTAAAGACCCCCAGGGCTCCGAGCTGCCTCTGCTCCTGCAGCCTGGGTGGGACTGCTGTCTCCTCACAAGCTGCACCACTGGGAATTTTGATTCACTGTTTGCTGTTGAGTCAGTCTCAGACGTCTGAACTGCTCCCCTTCATCCCCTCCACCTGCAGGGGCTTCGCACTCCCCTCGAGCTTCATTTTCTCCCATAGCAACAGGGGAAAGGAACTTGTGGATGTGCTTCATTATTCCCAAAACGTGTCTCTTCCAGCCTGGCCTCGCTGTGGCATTTCTGACGTGTGGGTGCAGCCACAAAATCTCTGCCATAGACACAGAGTGAGGTGGGCTCTGCCCCAGCCCGCTGCCCTGAGCTGCTCCAGGGGTCACCCACAGAGGAGTTGTGCCTCTGGGGCACTCAGGTGACAAATCTGTCCCCTCTGGGTGCCTGCTGCCCACCCCCTCCTGTGCTGCACCTGAGGGACACCCAGCCTGCCAGTGTCCCAGTTGCTCTCCTGAGGATCTGTACCACCCCAATTTTGAGCAGCTCTGCTCCTTTTCACTCTCCAGGTGTTAAAGAGACTCTTCTCTGAACAAGAGGTTTGATTTTTGAGACACTACTAAATGGGTTTTTTTGCAAAGATCTGGCTTCCTAGGTCTTTCAAGCATCCTCAGACAGTCATTGCATGGATTTGGAGTCCCAGGGGGAAAGGTTCCGTGTTTCCCCAACCTGCTGTGTCCACCAGCAGAGAAAAACCATTCAGTGCACGGGCATCCAGTGCTGTGTTGTTGGTGATTTCCAAGGTTTCATCTCCTGGGAAGGACTGCCTGGGAGTTTGTTGTTCTGTTTGTGAGAGACAATGGCAAAACAATGAGACAATGGCAAACAATGAGACAATGGCAAACAATGAGACATCTGCCACCAGCAGTGGCCTCACAGAGCTGTCACCTCCACATCGTGGCCTGAGCTCGTGGCTGGAGAGGAGCTGAGCCGGTCACACCCGAACCGGCCAGAGGATGGGATCTGCCCCGGGGCTGCCCACGCTCCCTGTCCCCTCCGTGCCCGTGTGTCCCCGGGGGAGCAGGGGCTCTGCCCACGCCCTGAGCACGGGGATCTGCCGTGTCTGTGCACGGCCAGCAGCCCTGCAGGCGTGTGCAGGGCCAGGAGCCACGGCCCTGCTGCAGGAGAGCACCTGGGAACAGCCGGGACAAGGACCCCTGGCTGCTGCTTTCCCTCTGGAGCGTGGTTCCTCTCACCCCATCCCGGCTGCCTCCCTCTGGAGCTCCCTCCCACCTGAAGTGCAGGTGCTGGGATGGACCCGGGCCCACAGTGCCTTGTGCTGGGAAGGGAGCACGGCACCGCTGCCCGCGTTTCCCAGGGGTGGGGAAATTCCCCCCCGGGATAAACGGGAGCGAGCTCAGCCCCATCTCCCCGAGGTGGGGTTTCACAGGGGGAGGGAGGTGGGGAGAGGTCACAGCGTGGGCGCAGGCTGGGGCTGTGAACTCTCCCACAACCCGGGGGAGAGGTCATGGTTGTGCTCAAAGCCTCATGGACTTGCACCAAGCCTGAGCCAAAGCTGCTGCCTCCTGACTTCTGACCACTGAAGCCATTCCATTGCCCTCTGAGGGTGCCCACCATTTCTTTTTGGAAGGATAATTTTATGCTCAAAACTAAATTCTGTTCCTGCTTTCACCAGGGACTAGTTCTCAGCTTCAGAATTGCTCTGATAACTCTGCAATTGCTTTGATAGCTCCAGAGGGGAGCACAGTCCCTTCACAGAACAGATGGAGACACTTTTCCAGGACCATTCAACTTTGCTGTAACTCCGTGTTTGTTATAACAATTCCTTCTGCTGTAACAGGGAGAGCAAAATTTGGCCAGTGCTCCTGAAAACCTGCAATCCTGAACTTGGATAAAATGAGCCTGGAATCCAAGTCCTCCCAAGATCTAAAATGCCTTCCACACCTGCTGGCTTCAGTGGCACTGGGGATTTTGGCAGCTTGCACAGCAGCAGCAGCAAATTCAGAATATTTTTGCGTGTGTCAATCCGCGCTTGCACGTGCCTGCAATGCATGGCTCCAGCAATCCCTGGGAAATCTCCCCTTTCCCAGGAAGATCCCAGCTCCAGCTTCCTCCATGTGGCCCTGTGTGTTTAGCAGGGAGTCAGGGGAGAGGGGGGAAGTTGCTGCTTTAAAGCACTTGGTTCCAGGGGTGAAACTGAATTTAGGAGAGGTCAAAGTCAGCTTGGTTTAGCCCAGGGAAACTTGTGGGGTATCCAAGCATTGCCATGCGGATCCACCTTTTTTTTTCTGCTGGGAAAATGAAGCAGACTGGCAATTCCTGGCCTCCACCCCTGCAGATGTTTGGCTGTGATGGAAATGAGAGCCCTGGAATGACAGGAATAAAACCCTGACAGGCTGTGAGCTCAGAGCTGAGCAGTGGCAGCACCTCACTGCCAGGGCTGCTGCTCTCCTGCCTTACTCATCCACGTCCTACCTGGCCAGATTTTGGGGAGGGAGGAGGGAGGAGGGAGGAAGCGCCTCAAAGTGAGCAAATCAAACCTGTGAGCCTGATCCCCAGGACTCCTGGTTTATCAGGAGCCTACAGGCTAAAGTTTTGCAGCCATTCCTCATTCCTGTGGTGAGGAATGGGCAACACTCTTGTACCCAAAGCGTTCAGAGCTGTCCTGGAGCTGTGGAAAAGCAGGGGAGCAGCACTGGGATGTAGGACAGCTCCTGCCCGTCTCTCTGCAGGGCTGGTGCAGAAATCTGTGAGTGAAAAACAGCAGGCAAAGCATTTTCCTTCCAGGGGCATCCTTAATACCTGGAAAATTGAAAGGCTAAATACTGGAAAAGTTGATCTAAGAGAGGAATTAATTCAGGGCTTCTTTTTGTTGTTTTGTTTTCATGTGTTGGTTTTGGGGTGGGGAAAGCAAACAGAGAGCAAACAGCCAGTGTATCAAATTTGGATTAAATCAAACTTTTTGTTCTTACAATAACTGCTAGCGGAGGTTTTTAAAATTTATCAAGGGCGACAAAACAGCCTTAATTAACTGAGATATTAATGCTCCTTGCTTCTAAGCCTGCTTTTTTGTTCTCCTCTCTGTGTGATCATAGCATGGAATCCTGTCTTAACAAAAGCCACTTCCCAGTAGCCCAGAGGATGTCCAGGAGCAGGAGATGGGGTTGGAGAATCTCCCTGCAAGCGAGATTCAGTGCAAAATCCCTGCTTTGCTAAAATCCTACAATATAGGCAAATCCCCACAATTCCCAAGGTTGAACTCCCATGCTCTGCTGCCTCGAATTGCCTTTAAAAACCCCAGGCTCTGTGTGCTTTGTGAGCAGTCTGCAGCTTTTCCAGAGTGCACACACAATTCCCCAGGCAGAGGAGGAGCGGAGCGGGATGACTCCCAGCCGGGACTCATCGCTTTTCAGATTGCACAGAGTTAAAAACACCACTCCTGCCAGCTGCCCGGGGAATTTGATATTCAGTGCCAATTAATTTCTGTAATAGGAGCAGGGATTTATCCCCTCAGCTCCCCCAGGCACCTTTAGTCTCAGACTCAAAGGTTGGGTTGGAGTCTTTAATTTTCCGGTGGCCTTTTCCTGACGAGCAGCGGTGCCACGATGAGGACGGGGACTGGGCTGGGAAAGGTGGCAGCTTTGGGGCAGGGAACTCCCAAACCTTCCACTGTAAAACCCTCAGATGTGGGTAAACCCTGCTGGGCTGGGTGGGGCTCCAAGCCCTGGCTGCCCCCTGCTCCTGGCTCCCCTCACGTCGCTGTGCCTTCATTCGCTCGAGGAAACGATGCCAAGGTTTGAGCCCAGCGCTCTCCCGGCCCACAGGTGTGTGTGGAGCAGGGGGAGCTCCTCTTGTGGCTGCTTTCTGTGCGACCCGGGGTAGGTTTGTGCTGAGGGTGCAGGGGTGGGGTGAGCCCGAGCTGTGTGTGATCCTACCAGTGCTTTAAGCAGCCAGAAACGTGGTTCTTCCCCTACCTCTGAGCTCTCAATGCTGCTAAAATCTCTGCCATTCGTCCCCCGTGCTCCAGCCCCTCTCTCAGACTGACTCTGGCTCTGTTTGCAAGATATCCACGTTGTTCTGAAGCATGCACCTCTCTCTGTATAGTCCCAATCTTCTGATTTTATGGAATACTTATGCCTGTTTGCATTACGGTCAAAATAAAAAAAGTGAACTAAAACCTGGCAGTTCTTCTCTCCTCTCTGGGGTTTTAACACCAGAAGGCTGCTCGAGGTCTCTGCTGATGCCTTGGCCTCGCTCTGCTCTGCCACCTGTAATGCCGGGGTGCCATAAATAGCAGTGACAATCAGCAGTACCTGTTCACCTGCCAGACACAGACCCTGCCTTGTGAGGTGGCCTGAGTCACAGCATTCCATGGATCCTGTCACTTATCCCTGTGTCCTCAGGGGAAATGTCACAGCCCAGCAAGGAGGGCTGGCTGCTTGCAGTCCAGGGAGAGTTTTGGAGCCTTGGGAATGCAGCAAAAGCAGTCCAGGCAGGAGCTGAGAGGCCTGGGAGTGGCAGAAAGCAGCCAGGGGAATGAGGCAGAATTAGGAACATGGAATTAGGGATATGGCTTTTCCCACGGGAAAAAGGTTTTTCCCATGTAAGGGGGATCCTTCCAGTACTTGAAGGGGGCTTATTTAAAAAAGAGGTCGGGTGATTTTTTGACATGGGCAGGGAGTGGCTTCCCACTGCCAGAGGGCAGGGTGAGGTGGGATAGTGGGAAGGAATTGTTCCCTGGGAGGGTGGGCAGGCCCTGGCACAGGGTGCTCCCTTTGGATATTGATACACATTGATCCATTTTATTATTAATTGTTCCTTATTAATGAGGTCCCCTCTGTGCAGCCCCTCTTAGGTACTGATACACATTCACCAGGTGCCCTCTGTGCACCCCTTTAGGTGTTGATTCACATTGATAAACCTGCCTTTGGTACCTCCTTTTAGATATTTTTACACTTTTATATGTTCCCTCTGTGCACCCCCTTTTAGGTATTGATAGACATCTGATAAGGTCCCTTTGGGCTCCCAATTTCAGGTGTTGATACACATTGATGAGATCCCCTTCTGGCACCTCTTTTTGATATTGATACACATTGATAGCTCTCCTCCGTGCAGCCTTTCAGATATTGATACACATTGATAGCCCTCCTCTGTGCAGCCCTTTCAGATATTGATACACATTGATAACCCTCCTCTGTGCAGCCCTTTCAGATATTGATACACATTGATAGCTCTCCTCTGGGCACCCCTTTCAGATATTGATACACATTGATAACCCTCCTCTGTGCAGCCCTTTCAGATATTGATACACATTGATAACCCTCCTCTGTGCAGCCCTTTCAGATATTGATACACATTGATAGCTCTCCTCTGGGCACCCCTTTCAGATATTGATACACATTGATAACCCTCCTCTGTGCAGCCCTTTCAGATATTGATACACATTGATAGCCCTCCTCTGTGCAGCCCTTTCAGATATTGATACACATTGATAGCTCTCCTCTGCCCTTTTTATCAATGATATTGATACCATGGAGAGGTCCCCTCTGGGCACCCCATATTAGATATTGATACACATTGATGAGGTCCTTCTTTTGGCCACCCCTTTTTGATATTGATAGATTTTGATAAGTCCCCTTTGGGCACTGCCTCTCAGGTATTGATACACATTAGGTATTGATTAGATAGGTTCCCCTTTGGGCACTCCCTTTTCGCTATTGATACACATTGATGAGGCCCCTTTTCAGCACCTAATTTCTGATATTGATAAGTCCCCTTTGGACTCCTCCTTTTCTGTATTGATACACATTGATAGATTCCCCCTGTGCACCCCATTTTCGATACTGATACACATTGATGAGGCCCCTTTTTGGCACCCCCATTTCTGATATTGATACACATTGATGAGGCCCCTTTTTGGCATCCCCTGTCTGATATTAATACACATTGGTAGATCCTCCTGTGCACCCCATTTCCAATATTGATACACACTGATAGATCCCCCCCGTGCACCCCATTTTCGATATTAATAAACATCGATGAGGCCCCTTTTTGTCACTCAGTTTCCAATATTGATACACATTGACGAGGCCCCTTTTTGTCACTTTGTTTCTGATATTGATACACATCCACACCCCTTTTTGGCACTCCATTTCCAATATTGATCACACTGATGAGGCCCCTTTTTGGCACTCCATTTCCAATATTGATCACATTGACGAGGCCCCTTTTTGTCACTCAGTTTCCAATATTGATACACATTGATGAGACCCTCTTTTTCTCACTCTGTTTCCAATATTGATACACATTGATGAGACCACCTTTTTCTCACTCAGTTTCCAATATTGATATACATTGATGAGGCCCCTTTTTGGCACTCCATTTCCAATATCGATCACATTGATGACGCCCCTTTTTGGCACTCCGTTTCCAATATCGATCACATTGATGACGCCCCTCGTTGGCACTCCGTTTCCAATACTGACCACATTAACGAGGCCCCTTGTTGGCCCGGTTCCCGACACTGGCCGCTCCCCGCCGTGCCCCTCCGGGTGCCGGTCCCCCGGCGGCTCCGCGGCGCTCTCCCGTCACTTGTCCGACGCTCCCTTGCCGCCGTGCGCTGGGCGCCGCGGCCGCACTTTGCGGACGCTCCCCGGGCCGCCCCTCCCCGGAAGCGGCGGCGGCCCCGGAGCGCAGGTAAACAGCCAAGATGGCGGCGGAGGCCGCGGGCCCGGCGGGGCCCGGCAGCGGCGGCGGGACGGGCCTGACGGACCTGCCGGGCGAGCTGCTGGAGCTCATCCTCTGCTGCGACGTGCTGGGCGCCGCCGACATCGGCCGCGTGTCCTGCACCTGCCGCCGGCTGCGCGAGGCGTGCCAGCCCCGCGGCAAGGTGTGGCGGGAGCGCTTCCGCCTCAGGTGGGCTCCGCCGCACGGCCCGGCCCGCCCGGGCTCGGCGCGGCTCGGTGGGAGGGAACGGGCACCCCCGGGCTTCAGCGGCACCGGGGGCGGTCGGACCGGCCCGGCCTGGGGTGGTGGAAGCGCCGCCGGCACCGCCCGATCCCTTCGTGCCCTCCCGGAGAGCTCCTCACGGGCTGGCCGGGCCTGCGGCGCGCCGGGCGCGGCCCTGGGGGCACGGGGCGCTCTGGGTGGGCAGGGAGCTCTCAGCCCGTGGTGTCAGCCCGTGCCGTGGGCAGCGCTCCTTGCACTGGCCCGGGTTGCTGCAGGTTTATCCAGCCTGGCCTGGAACGCTGCCAGGGCCGGGGCAGCCGCAGCTTCTCCGGACACTGTCCTGCACTGCTCCGAGGACTTCTGCAAGGCTGCCTCCCCTCCCCGATCCCATGGGGAGGGACCGGGCTGAGCCTGCTGCTCGCAGGGGCTCCCCCTTGCCCGGAGATCGGTTCTGTTGCCCTTTCCACCCCGGGGCACCTGGATCCCCTGCATTCCCAGGTCCAGCGCGGGCTCCGGCGGTGGAACCGGGAACTGCGGTTGTGGATTGGCCTCCGTGACCCCTCCAGGAGCTTCCAAAACAGCAGCCAGACCCGTCTCAGGGCTGGTGCTGGGGAGAGCTGTTCTCAGACACCCAAACCCTTGGGCTGGGGTTTTGCTGCTGTTTTGCTTCCCCCAGGGGCAGCCCCAGGGTGCTGTGCTCTGTGACACTGTTGATATTTTGGCTGGGGATGAAGGGTGGGTGTGATGTTGGTGATGCTGTGCTGGTGTCAGCTGTCCTGGAGGCGCCTCCCCTCACCCCCGAGCCTGTCCAGGGTAGCACCTGCTCATCCCCTACCTGCTTTTAGCTGTGTTGGCACAGGAATAGCAGCAGAATTGCTTTCTCTGACTGCCAGTTGGCTCCTGAAGTTCAGCCCAAATGTGGGGATTGTTCCCTTTTCATGGGGGGGAAAAAAGCTGCTGAACAATTACAGCTTCTCCACTCCTGCAAGGCATGGCTTTGGGATTGACTTTCACCAGTTCAGTGGCTGCAATTCCTGCAGGTTTTACCCTGGCTGGGATCTAGCAGCTGGAACGGGATGTGGTGGGTGATTGGCACACATATTAATGATGCTGCTGTCCCCCTCTCTCTCCTTGATAATGGAATTTTTGGCAGGGGGTTTCACCCTGACCTTGCCATCCTGACTGGATTCCATTGTGAGCAATGGCACTTTCATCTTCCTAAAATTCCCTCTGCCCTTTCAGTCCATGAGGTTTTCCTTTCTCATCCCAGAATAAAGGACTGTGATGGTCATTGGGAGGTGGTGGCTGCATTTCAGCAGTAGCTGCAGGGCCAGGGGTTCATCAGGAGGGAGGTTGTTACGTAATTCGAGGTTATTTGACTTTATTTTGTGAAGGAAAATTGCAGGGGAGTTTTATTATTAACCAGCAGTCAAATATCTTCCAGGTGTGGTTTGGACACTGGTAATGATTATTGTACAGGAGGAGTGATTTCAGTATTTTCCAAATTAAATATATAAATACATATATATATATATAGCCTGAAAAGAACTTTAGACAACCCATGGAGCTGAAGGAAAATGCTTTATATAAACCATTAATAATGAACAGCCTTTCAAAATGTGGAAAAAAATCCCCCAGCAAATGAGAAGAAACCCCTTTCTCTCAGACTTCTTTCCAAAATATTTCCATCTGTGCTGATTCTTGTTCATGTTTCTCACACAAGTGATCCTGGTGCCTTCCCAGCAGCAGGAATTGCAGTGCTGGCACATATTTTATGGCACAAAGCTGTGTTGTGGCACCACACACCCACTTCATTCAAAAAGGTGCTGCTAACAGCCCCCAGCACATGCCCTGAAGTTGGATTTTCAGCTGAACCTCAAAATTCTGAGTAAGCTGTGAAATGTGCGGACTTGAGTCTCAGCAAAGGAGGGGATTTTTATAAGAAAGCTTGGAGGTTGTGGTTTGTTTTTTTTCTTCAGTTATTTCTTATCTCAGAACCAAACTGCAGAAGCGTTTAGCTGTCACAATTTGATTTCAGGATTGTGTTTTCCTCCTGTAGATGTTGCCACCAGCAAGGGCAGTGGAGGGAGCTGTGTTTTGTGCAGCCTTTTAATGAGCTCCCCGAGGTGGTAGGAAGAACACAGGACAAAGAATTCCCCTTCTGTTCAGTGCCAGGTTGGCTTCCACGTGACACTTCTTTGTGGTAAACTCTTTTAATTATAAAACTGAAGCATTTAGGATGTTTAGGTATTGAAATCCTGGAGTGGGAGCCTCTGAAGGCTTCAGGAGAGCTTGCTTTTAAATAATCATTAATGCACAGCTGCAATCAGGGAGTTGTGCTTTGATGTCTGGGGTAATTTAATACAGTTTAAAGCTGGGCAGAGTCTGGCCGCTGTCTCAGCTCCTCAGGTCGTTCTGGAGGTTCTCAGGGCTGTGAAATATTAATGAAGCTGTTAATTTGTGTCTGTGTGCAGGTGGCCGTCCCTGCTGAAGTACTACAGCCACAGTGACGGCGTCAGCTGGCTGGAGGAGTACAAGGCACGGCACAACGCGGGGCTGGAGGCACAGAGGATTGTGGCTTCCTTCTCCAAAAGGTTCTTCTCAGAACATGTAAGTCCTCCTCTCTTCATGTGTGTGTGCAGCAGCTTGGCCACTGGTCTAATGGAATCATTAACAAAATCATTAAGGTTGGAAAAGACCTCCAAGATCAGGTCCAGCCACTGAACTGTCCCTAAGCACCAAATCCTCACATTTTCTGAGCCCTCTGAACGACAGTGATTGCTCCACTTCCCTAAGCAGCTTCTTCCAATGCTTGACAACCCTTTCAATAAATCAATTTTTCCTAATATCCAATCTAAACCTCCCCTGGAGCAGCTTGAGGCTGTTTCTTCCACACTGCCTTCACATCACCAGGGTGTATTCTTCTTTAAAAGTTCTTAAACCATTCAAAAGTTGTTTATTTCTTAGGGGGGGTGCCTTTTTAGAAATGTGTTTATTTAGTTTTTATTATGATTTGTATTAGGAAAAGGTTCTTCTTCCCCTAGAGAGTGCTGGGCACTGCCCAGGCTTCCCAGGGATTGAGCACAGCCCTGAGGCTGCCAGAGCTCCAGGAGCCTTTGGCACTGCTCCCGAGGATGTTGTGGGATTTTGGGATGTCTGCTTGGCCAGGAGTTGGACTGGATGATCCTTGTGGTAGCTCAGGATATCCCATGGTTCCTAAATAATTCAAATACTCACCTTCCTTGATTGTGATCAATTCTTTTTATTGGTTTCTCCTGCCCCTCTCTCCACATCACCTCGACTGTGCAGTCAGAGACTTTGTTTCTCCTGACTTGGTGTGAAAATGCCGAAGCACAGCCAAAAGGGGAGAGAGTTCCAAACGCAGAGGTGTGTGGAGTGCAGCACGCCCTGGGATTGCATTCAGCCCTAGAAGCTCTTTGCTGTTTGCTGGGAGTCCAGCCCTGGCTCTGGGAATCCTGAAGGGCACAGAGTTTGTTGACACAGAGCACAGCTGCTGTTTCTGGCTGCAGACCTCGTGCAAGGACGAGTTCTGAGCGCTGTCACAAGCCCTTTGAGTTCAGGAGCAAGGCACAACAGGGCCACTCAGTTCAAAGTGTGTTTTTGAAGTTCTCCAGCCAGCCATGACCCTGAGATGCTTCTGTGTTCAGGGGGGGGAAGGTGAGGATGTGATGTCTCACACTGAGGTGCACGTGAAACAGGAGTTACGTGGCTGTTGGCTTTGTAGGTGGTTGTGTATTTTGGCAAGCTGTACAGCTGGGTCAGCCTGGAATTCTGTGAATAAAGCATAAAAACTGCCTCTAGCTTTGGCTGCATTCAAAGTTCCACACAAGAGCCATGAAAGAGCTCCCCTTTTGTATGGCTCCTGTGCAGAAGGAAGGCAGCAGGGCCAGGTGGGTGTTTGGTGCCTCCTGGCTGCTCTGTTCTGCAGCAGCCAGGCGTTTGTCCGTGGAGAATTGTCAGAGCATTCACTGGGAGAAGCTGCTGCTGCATTCCTCCTGTTTTAATCATGTATGCAAAGACCATGGAGAGACCATTAAGCAGTACCCAAAGGCCTCATGATGAGAACCATCTCCTGTGGGGCCAGAAACTGCAGCTTCATTCCCTGCTCAGAACTGAGAGGAAAAGGCTTTCAACCCATAGATGAGCCCCATGGTGAAAGACTTGACAGCAAATTATTTTTTTTTTACAGTTCAGCCAAAGTTTTAAAAGTAATTCTGAATTCTGGAAGAAAATAGCTGTTCTGAATTTAGATGCAGAAGTGGTTGTTGCAAAAAATAAAGGCTCCTGCCTCTTCATTCCTTCAGCCAGGATGAATCTCCTGCACAGGGGGGTGTATGGAGATGTTCAGTCAACCACAAGCAGAAGTTGATTCCACCTTAAAATCACTTTCAGCTTGTGCCCACCCTGCATAAATGTGATTCTGCTGGTCCTGAACTCAGCATCACAGCCCTAAATGCTGTAGAATTTGGCTGTAATTGCCAAATGTTCCTGGGGTTCTCAGTGGAATAATAAATCCATGAGTACAGACTGCGAGTATTTGGGGAGCAGGACATTTTTAAGATCTTTCATAAACTTAAAAAAATAGGACAGATTTTTTATCCTATTTTCCAGAGTTGTGGGAGGATGTGTTGTGCTGTGCATGACTCCTTGTCTGCTTTGGCAGGTCCCCTGTGATGGATTCAGTGACATTGAGACCCTGGGGTGCCCCAGCCATTTCTTTGAGGATGAGCTGATGTGTATCCTCAACATGGAAGGAAGGTAAGAGAGGGCTGAGGAATGGCAGGGATTTCCCTCTTTCACCAGTCCCAGGAGAAAAACACCCTGGTTAATGCCTGACCTCAGCTTCTGCCCTTGGTTACTCATTAAACACCCCCAGACTTGCTGAGGCCTGAGTTCAGAACAGATGGAGTCCATCCAGAGGAAACCATGGAAACCTTGTCCCACAAGAAGAAGATCCTCTGGCTTTGTGTTGCTTTTTGTTGTTTATTTCCTTGCCAGCTCCTGGCATCTCTTGGGACATATCCCATGCACCCTCATCTCTGCCTAAGCCGTTCCCATCCTCCTGTGCCTTTTGGATTTAAGCCTGGATCAGTTTTCTGAACTGATCTGTTGGATTAGGCCAGAGCACCAGAGGAAAGCAGGAATCCTTCAGGATTGCCACCATGAATCCCTGCACTATGAAATTCCTTTTTCTTTCTTTTTCTGAGCTGGAGTAGGTTGGTCCAGTTTTTGTCCCCAAAAAAAGCAACTGAATTGAACTCAGCCACTGCAAAATTCGCAGTTCTGTAAATTATTCTGACAGGTGGTAAACAAAACTCCTGGTTTTTAATCTGCCTGGGTAATCTCATCACCTTGATTAACACTGGGCAAGATGAGTAAGTTTATTTGAAGGTTTTATTTGCTTTATTTGAAGCTTTTTCTGCTGGTACCACCTACCCAGGCTGGGTTTGGTGTGATACAAAACTGTGATAAATGTCCTTAATGGGGCCTAATAGCCTTGATTAGAGGGACTGTTAATAGAGCTTGAAAAAGCCCAACTGGACTGGCAATAATCTCATTTTTGCCTTTTCCCATCCATTTTATTGCCTTCTCTATTTGAGCTAGGCCTGAGCATCTCTCATTTGACAACTGGTTAAAAAGCTTTTGAGGCTTTGCAGTGGCCAAATGCCTCCCCATAAAGCAGAATTGATGCTAATTACACCCTGATTAAGCTCTAGCCGTTGCCATTCAGGAGCATTAGGCTAAATCATTTCCCTGGAAGATATCCCAATAAAGCAGTTGTCCCTACTGAGGATCCCAGTTTATTGGAAGAAGATAAAATATTATGAGATTTGATTGCCCTGCTGTCCAGGAGGATGGAGAGGCTTTAGAAAGTGGTGGGGCTTTGCTGTAAAAAGTTTTGGAATTATGTTAATCTACAGAGCAACTGTTGATCTCCTCCTGCCTTTTCAGAGCTGCAGAGTTGGTTTTCCTCTGGGGGATTTCGTTTTTCTTCTGAATGCTATTGGACTCACATTCGTGTCCCTCAGCAATCTATTTTTAATGCTGAGAGGATGCTTTAGGAGTGGCTCTGGAGAGATGCAGTCAGACAGAGGGTAATGTTTTATGAATAAAGTACAGGATTTTAATTAGATATTCCTGAGCTCCTTTAGTTAGGATCTGTGTTGTTTCCCATGATAATGTATCTTCTCAAAATTATGTATTGTTGATGGGACGAAAACTGGAGATGATAGGAGCAATGTTTTGCAAGTTGTGTGGCTTTTTATGATAAATTCCTCTCAGCTTTCCCCTTTTGGGTTCACTTTCAGTGGCAGTGCTTGTCGAGAAGAACAATAATCTAAACTGTAGCTCGTACTCACCAGAAATCTTAAGCCAACTGTTCACCCTTCAAATACTTACTCAGGAAAATGTTTCTTCTTGTGTTTAACTGTGCAGGAAAGGTCTCACCTGGAAGTACTATGCAAAGAAAATTCTCTATTTCCTACGGCAGCAGAATATTTTGAAGAACCTGAAGGAGTACCTGCAGCGCCCCACGGAGAGGCAGTCCTTCCTGGAGGGTGAGTCCCTGGCACAGAGCCCAGCTGGGGCACCCAGTGACAGCTCTCCATCATGCTTTGACCTGCAAGGAGCCTGCCTTGCTTAGATTCCAGCAAACCCTTGGCTAATGACTCAGAATTCAGGTGGGTTTGGGGTGTGCCTGGAACCCTGCCCATCCCACAGCAGCGTTGTGTCAAAATGCCAGGGTGACATCAGGTGCTGTCAGTGCTGTGTGCTGGAACTCCCCCTGGACAGCTGGGCTGAAGGCAGGGAATGGTGAAACACTGGAATCTTGACCAGGGTGCTGAGAGAATGAGCTGTAGCTCAGCATCCTGATTGCTGACATTGCTGCTGTGGCCCCTGGGCTGCACTCAGCTCAGCTGGTCCCAGTCAGCTCCCTGCTTTCCCCTTTCCCTCCTCAGATGAGGGCAGGGAGCAAGCAGAGGGAATTGCTGTAGCCTGAGCTCTGGGAGTGTCTCAGGACCTGAGTGCTGGGCTTTGGTGGGAAATAAATCCGAGTCCAGTCATGTGGTGGGAGGGCACTTCCATCTGCTAGGAAAGAAAAAGCTCTTTCTTCTGCTTCTTCTGCTCTTCGTGTCCTCAGTCTGGTGCATTATTCTCCTTCTGTCTGCTGAATGGCTCAGAAGCTTCCAGGGGCTGCAGAAGAGGCCCTTCCTCTTGGTACACACTCCAAAATGTTCCTGAAAAAGGACAAAAGAGCCTGCAACACCAAAGCTGGTTCTTGTTAATGCAATAGGCTTTGAAGAAGGGGCTGTTAGGGCAAGAAGGGAAAGCAGAAAATGGCCTTTCCTAGAAAAAAACAAATTAGTTATGAGACTTAGTCATGTAGGTCACAAATGCGTGTGATCTGTCTGCCATGAAGGTGCCTTTGGAGCACCAGCAGGAAGTTTTTTTGGGAATTTTCACCTGGTGAGCACAGGGAACACTTTGGGAGGACAGAAAGGAGATTTGGGGCTCTGCTGAGTTTCCTGATTTTGTGGATGTGCTGACAAAGCCATGTAGAAGGCTGGAAGAGGTATGGTCCATGCAAAATCCTTACAGCTGATTCCAAAGATTGAACAAGAGGAGGCTTTGGAAAGAGCAGTGGTGCCAAGGAGAAGGTTCTGTGAAAAGGAAGTGTTTTCCTGCAGGGGCTTGGGCAGGAGCAACAGGAAAGTTTGTTCTGTTCTGTGTTGTGTTAGGAAGGTGGAGAGCAGGTGTGGAAGAGAAAGATGAATGCAGGAGACAAGGAAATGATGAACAAGGATGTTGTGGAGGATGTGGCAGGGAGAGATCAGAGCTGGGGCAGTTTGAGTGAAGCTGGGATTGTTTCAGGCTCTGAATAAAAGTCTCTGTACACTGGGGAGGTGCCAGGGGCTGCAGTGTGAGCACAGAGCTGGCCAAGCCTGATCCAGCAGCATTCCTGCTCAAGGCACAGGTACCTTTCAGCGTGGTGGAGAGGGCAATGTGAGTTCAGCTGCTGATCTCTCATGTCAGCTCATTCTCTGCATTTTGTGTGACAAATCCAGCAGATGGGTGCAGGTTTCCAGCACAGCTCTGCTCTTCTGCTGCAACCCTCGCTGCATGCCCGGAATGTAGAGCAGGCAAAACCAAGCAAAGAAAAAACTGAAGTCCTGTTTCTTATGTAGTTTGTTTTTTGCAGGTGCTGTTCTGATTGATCAGTACTGTAACCCCCTGTCAGACATCTGCCTGAAGAGTGTCCAGGCTCAGGTGGACGACATCACGGACAAAGTGCGCAAAGTGCTGCGGACCAAGAACCCCAGGCACCCCAGCTTGGCTTCCAAGGCAGGTACTGTACAGAAATGTGCTTTCTGCAGAGCCTTCCTGCACCTCTGCACAGCTGAGACAGCTGGGAAGTTGTGGCAGCTTAAAGAGCTGTTGTTTTTATCCCCTGGCAAACAAAATTCTGGCATTTACTTAAGCCATCATTCAAGAAACAGCTGTTCAACAGCCCAGGGTTCAATCCATCTGATGCTAAAAGAATTAGGAGGAGAATTCTGGTTTTTTTTCACATTTGTCCCTGAAATCTTATTAGTCCTGTTATCTATAGCTGAGCTGTGGGACTGGGAAACAACCTCTTTCCTACCAATGTCAGAAAATCATCAGTAGAAAGGTGCATCATCTCCAAAGGTCAGGCAGCATCTTGCTCCGTGGTTTTATAAACACTGAGTAATTTCTGGCTTTCAAGGAGAGGCTGAGCCTGCCCATGTGAAGATTTCATTGCATAAAGGTCGAGTGCTCTTGTTTTCTCAGTCTTTATTTCACTGCATGTGTTTCCAGGAGAGGTTCTCATTCCAGAAGTGGAACTTCAGAGGCAGGTGCTTGATGCCATGAACTGTGTCCTGTATGAGCAGCTGAAATACAAAGGAAACGAGCTGGATTACTACAACTCCCTGAATTCCTACATTCACCAGGTATGTGTGTGTTAGGCAAAAACTGGGAGGCTGAAAAGCTTGAGACGCTTTGTCTGAATGCAGCCAGACAAATAATTCTCTGTGAAGAGCAGCTCTTAAATAAACATGTCATCCTTCAGTGCATATTCTGTCAAGTTGTATTTTCAGTTGTGAAATTGAAACCCTTGAAATTTGTTTTTCTTAAATCCCGCCTGTGTTTTTGTCACATTTTTCTCCCCCAGGTTTTGATCCGCAGGACAGGGATTCCCATCAGTTTGTCTGTGCTTTATTTAACAATTGCCAGGCAGCTGGGGGTCAAACTGGAGCCTGTCAACTTTCCCAGCCACTTCCTACTGCGATGGTGTCAGGGGAAAGAAGGGTGAGTGACCTGCTGAACTCTGAAATTGTGCCCACAGTGGCAAAAACCAGAAAACATTTACAGCTCCAGACCTGTGTGAGGGTGTTTAATTATGTTCCATCTGTCTGTTCAGAGGGAAAAATCAGATCTTCAGGGAAGTTATCCTAGAACTCAGCTGCTGCTGAATGGTAGCAGATTTCCTGCTTTAGAGCTAGAGGAGAATGTTTAATTATTTTCCATCTGGAATTATAACCTATACAGAGGGAAAAATCGGATCTTTAGGACAGTTTTCCTAGAACTCATTTCTGCTGCTGAGTAATAACAGATTTCCTGAGATAAATCATTATCCCATGAGGTGATGTGAGAATTGTGGACAAGAGAGAAGGTACCAGGTAGTCTCTGTTTGGGAGGGAGCCAAGGATTGAAGGACACGGGTTGGAAGTGCTGAGGGAAGAACAGAAACAGCAAATCCTGCTTTACCACGAGGCCCTGGTCATAGTTTGGTCCCTTTGTTGCCTCTGCAGAAGCACAGATATTTTTGACTACACCTACATCGACGCCTTTGGGAAGGGGAAGCAGCTGACGGTGAAGGAGTGCGAGTACCTGATCGGGCACCACGTGACAGAGGAGTTCTATGGGGTGGTGACATCCAAGGAGGTCCTGCAGCGCATGGTGGGGAATCTCCTGAACCTGGGCAAGAGGTGAGTTGAGGATCCACACCTGGAGAAATGGAGCCAGGGTGCATTATCTGCATTTCCAATAGTGCTGCTTCCAAAACTCATCAACACTCACCTCGTCAGAGCCTGAAAATTCCGTGTGCCACAAGGCATTGGGTGGGTGCTTTCAGTCACCTACATCTGAGTGGAAACAAAAATATTTAGTGAAACTAGTTCCTCTCAAGAAAATAGACAAGGTATTTTATTTCCTCTGAAAAGCTGATAGGCACTGTCCACCTTAAGAGCAGAGCCTTTTTCTGTCACGTGGTACAACCCCCATGTTCAAATGATCATTTTCAGAGATTCTGTGGGTAGAACATTAAGTTTTGTTTTCAGATCCTCCTGATAATCCCTTTCCCAAGCAGCCATAGACAGACTCAGAGGGTGGAAGGATTGTTTTAGGTGTCAGGGGAACAAAAGGAAATGGCTTGGAGAGTGACTTCTCTGACCACTCTCCCGAGGGTGGGAGGGCAGAGTTCAGGGATCAGCTGTGGGGTGCTTGTCCTTGTATCAGGCTGGTGTGGTGAGTGACAATCCCTGCTGCAGTCACTGCCGTGAGCGGGCTGTACCTGCAGCATCACTCTTGGCACTCCCCCTGTCCCTGGGAGCTCTGGGGACAGGGCTGCAGAGCCTCGCAGCTGAGTTTCCTTTCTGCTGGCAGGGAGAGCACTGACCAGTCCTACCAGCTCCTGAGGGACTCCTTGGACCTGTACCTGGCCATGTACCCAGACAATGTGCAGCACCTCATGCTCCAGGCCAGGCTCTACTTCCACCTGGGAATCTGGCCAGAAAAGGTACCTGGGCACTCAGGGGAATGTTTTGGGGAAGGCTGAGCACTATTAACACACTGGGTTATTGATTTTTTAGCCTGCATGACAGTCTGCCACAAGTTGTGTCTATAATGAATGCAGTTGGAGGAGTTCTCACATTGCAGGGAATCAGTTTGAAGCAGGAAGAGTGGATGATTCTTGCCTGCTTGTCCCAGGGAAGGCTTGGGAGCAGCCTTGAGCCATAATTAATGATTTACAGCTTGTCTTGCAACCAAGGCTGTGGACTGTGAGTTATAAGAGCATCCAGTTTGCTCTGTGGTAAAACTCCTGCTGGGCTCCTGGAAAAGGAGCAATTACCTTTTAAGAAAACTTCAGGAATTTACCTTTTATAAATAAAACCAGAGCTGTGCTCCCAACCTTGGCCACACAGTCTGTGGCTCTTGTGAAAAAGCAGCTTGATATTCCTGTCCTTGGAATTCCTTTTCCTTCAGGATAACAACTCCAGTCCTGTTATCTTGGGAGTGGTGGAAAGCAGGTGCTGAGATTTACAGGTCGTCTGGATCATCCAAGGCTTTCACTGAATAAGGAGAGGGCACAGGGAAGAGCCCTGAAAGACTCAAAAAAATCTGGTTTTTTTAGTGTGTCACTGCAGCACAGAGGTTTTCCTACTCAAAATTCCCTGTGCTGCTTCAGTGGAGCCTGTGCCAGTTCCACCTGCGAGGTTTGGGAAGGGGACAGGAATATTGGCTGGGCAGCTGAGCCGAAAGCAAAGCTCTTCCCACCAAATGAACTGGAACAGGATGGCTGGAGAAGCTGCCTGCTTCCCTTTGAAGAACAAACTCTGCTAACCTTGGCCTTCCTTTCTTATGGCAGCAAATTTTAGAGTCAGCACAGAAAAACCAGCACCAAAAATTGTGTACGGGAGGGACTCACTGAGCTGAAATGGCAACTGGACATAAATAGGGAACACTGAAAGATTTTCCTGCCCCTTCCTGGCACTCAGGGATGTGTTTGGAGAGCACCAGACTTGGATTTGCAGCCCCTCAGAACACATAAGCCAACCCCAGGGCTGAGTTTTACTGACTTCTCCGCACCAGATGCAATGGAAATGAGCAAATTTGGATTTTTCAGGGCTGCATGCAGTCGTTCCAGGCTGTCAGGCAGGGTTGCAGCTAACCAGAGAGAATGCTGTGCCTGACAGGACACAATGTACCAGCTTTGACAGGCCCTGCCAGATTTATGGATGGGTAGGAAATCTAAAATGTCCTGCAGAGCTACACATAATGCTGCCCTAAACATTTGTAAATAACAGTAAATAAAATTCCCAAGAATCTCTGACAGTGTGGTTATGTCCTTCCTTTAGGATTTTTCAGGATTTTCCTATCCTTCTTAATTCGGAATAGAATTAAAGTGGCCAAGAGGCATGAGCTGTGTTTCTTCTCATGAATTACTCACCTGTCCTTAATTTAAATTGATTTTCCTTGGGTTTTGGCTGCTGTTCATGCTGAACAGCCTGAGATACCCATTCCTCTTCTGCTGTTGCTCTCAACTTAATGACCAAACCTATGATCAAGGAGACAATCCTTTTGCCAGGTGCCAAAGTGTGGCAGATTTTGGGAGTTGTGGTATTTGATGTTGAGACAGATATGTGTCTTTTCCCAACATGTTTACACAACAGCTTGGGGTTGTTTTTTCCTTGCTTTTACCAAAAAAATTAAGATTTGCTCTGCCTGCCTCTCACAAACTCAGCAGCAGATGCTCTGATGTTGTGCCAGAGGGTGTTGGGAGGTTGGAATTCTGGATCTGCAGACCTTGCTGCTTTGTGTTCTTTAGTCATCCTGAGACAAGCAGCTTTTCTGTTTTGTTCCCTGTTCCGTGGGAGAGCATCATGGAGGTTATTTCCATTTCCTCCTGTGCTGCCCTATTTTTGCTCCTCACAGACATGCTGAGAAGCTCTTTTAAGTTAAAACATTAGTTCTCAAGAGCAGCAGAAGTCACCTGGAATCACTTCCCAGCAGCATTTTGGAACTCTGGGAACTGCATTCTCATGAGCAGAAACCTTGAGAGATGGTCTGTGGGCACTAAACAGGACGTGATGAACCCGTGGGGCTGAGTTTTAAGGAGCTGCTGTGCTCTCCAGTGCCTTTCCTTGGAAGCTGGGAGCTGTACAGAGAAAAGGAATAGGAACAGGCTGTGTGCAGGCTGAACATGAAGCTGTAGCAGAGATCAGTGTGGAAGATGTGGTGGCAGATCTCAGGGCACTTTACATGCAATATATCTGTGTGTGTTCCTAAGTTGTGCTGCTGCAGGGGCGTGTCCTGAAGCTGTTTTTGCTGTGGTTTGGAAGGTGCTGGACATCCTGCAGCACATCCAGGCCCTGGACCCGTCCCAGCACGGGGCTGTGGGGTACCTGGTGCAGCACACCCTGGAGCACATCGAGCGGCGCAAGGAGGAGCTGGGCCCCGAGGTCAAGCACCGCTCGGATGAGAAGCACAAGGAGGTTTGCTTCTCCATTGGGCTCATCATGAAGCACAAGAGGTGAGCTTGGGGCCTTCCCCACAGCTCTGCAGCAGCAGGGCACAAGGGGCTGAGCTGCCAGCAGTGGGACGTGGGTGGGTGCCAGGGTGGGGTGGGAAAGGCCGGGCACGTGTGTCCATCCCGTGCAGGAAAATGGGGGCGGCTCTGCGAGCGCCTGCAGAGAGCAAACGCTTGCACTGCAGAGAGCCTGGCTTGTCTGAGTCATCCTCTGTCACACAGGTAACATCCCCACAGCACAGAGCTCTCCAGGAAACAGCAGCAATCACTTAATGAGGGCCTGTGCAACGGAGTCAACTTCAGAATCGATTCTGACATTCCCAGGACAGTTTATGGATGTTTCCCTGTGCTCTCATTCCCTCTTCCTGCCTGCACTGCTCTGCCAGAGAGCCAGCACTGTGTTGCTTTGGCCACTCCTCTGACTCACCAAGACATCCAGAGCATATTTGAGGGGCATCATCAGTGACAGTTCCAACACCTCACAGTTAATGCCATAAATCCTCCGTAAATAGTGGTGGCTTTGTTCTCTCACCACTTCTGTGTGATGAGCACAGGAGCAGCTGCACAGCCCAGCAGTGTGGTTGAGCCATCCTTATTTCTTCCTTCCTCCTCTGGCTGCTGACTTCCAGGCTCTTCCCTGTTCTCTTTTCTTGCTCACATTTGTTTTTCCTTTGTTTTCAGCTGTTTATTGCTGTCTGTTTATCCTGTCATTCACAGTCATTTCCCTCCACCTCAAAATACAAACACAAAGTCTTTCTGAATTGTTTATTTTTTTCCTCCTGTTCCTCTCCTCCTTGTGCCAGCTCTCAGGAGGTTCCTATCCTGTTTGTGCTCTGTTAATCTTGAGGAAAAAGAGCTGGCTCTGGAGTTTGCACAGCCTTTGTGTGCAATTTCTTTGATCAGGTATGGCTACAACTGTGTGATTTATGGCTGGGACCCTGCCTGCATGATGGGCCACGAGTGGATCCGGAACATGAACGTGCACAGCCTCCCCCACGGCCCCCACCAGCCCTTCTACAACGTCCTGGTGGAGGATGGCTCCTGCAGATACGCTGCCCAGGGTGAGCAGGGGCTCCTGTGTGCTCTCTCTGCCCACAGCAGGACAGAGGGGGGCTTAATTGACTAATTAAGTGTGGTTAAAAAGGGTTATAAAGGTGGGAATGATCCTGAGTGGTGGCCTGCTCTGTTTGCTCCCCCTGAAAGCAGCACTGCTGGGATGGACATGAAGGCCCACTCTGGTGTCTTTTGCCCCAGAAGTGTTTTGGACACTCCCATGGTGTGAACCTTGAGTGCTGCTTTGAAAGAAGTAATTCAGCTTCTGCTGAAGGCTAAAGGTCTGTCAGCAGCTCCTGACAGCTGTGCCTTTCACAGGACCTGGAAATGGGATTTAGTGAGGACATGGTTCTGGCCACTGTCACAGGCCATGATCCCAGGGAACACAGATCACCTGGCTGTTAGTGCCACCTTGAACCAGAACAAAACATAATATCTCTTCACAAGTGCAGGGGGGTGTAGAAATCTCCATGTCACGTGTGCTTCATGCAACAAACCACGAGAGGAAACTCCTGTCTGATGGTCAGAGTGTTGGGATACATGAGGAGCTGTTGAACTGCAGTCCTGAAGAAAATTGCAAAAGAAAAGCACATCTGTGACTCTGTACATTGTAAAAATGTTAATTTGCCTCATGTTTGTGTTCCCCCTGTGACAGGGAGTCCCATCCAGGCAGGGCAGCTGCACAGCCAGGGTGTGCTTGGCTAAGGGAAGATGAGGAAGCTGCTGGAGGGAAAATGCTGACCAGAAGGCCCTTTCTCTAGGTGCTCCCTCATGTTCTGGTCCCCTGAGGTGACAAGAGGTGGTTCTGCAGGCAGGGACACTCTTCCTTCTGTTGATTTAAGGTGCAGGTGTTTCCCACTGTCCTGAGAGTGCCTTTTTTATATTCACAAGCCCAAAATGATGAAGTGGCAAAGCCTGGTGGCTCAGATCAGGCAGGGCTTGGCCTCAGGGAGTCTTAAAAACAGAAATTCTCATGTGCCATGGGTTGATATTAAAATATGCATCTTGGTAATTACCTAATCAGGTAATTGTCCCCAGTGCTGCTGGGGCTGAGTCATCACTTATCTTGTGTCTAATGATGTTTAAACAAACAGAACCCTGTCTGGTCCCACAGTTCTTGCAGGGTAGGCTGACACTGTTATCTCTGTGTAGGAGACACTGTTATCACTGCATCTCTGTGGCCTCCAAGAGTTCTGATATTGCTGGGGAAAAGGGAAGGGTTTGTTCTTGCTGCTATTGATAGCCCCTCTAAAACACCCTCAGATGATTTGGGAAGGATTATTTCATATCCTCCTGACCTGACTCTGGGGAGGGAGGGAGAGTTTTTTACTGAAAGAATCCTAAACAAATCCTCATGTGGAGTTTAATTTAACCAGCTCAGAAATAACTCCAAGCTTATTATAGATAAATGTACCTCAGTTTGAGCCTTCCTGTGAATCTGTGGGTTGAGAGCAGCTAACTCCAGAGCTCCTGTGTCATGCAGGGAGTTTGGTGCCTGTCCACTCCTGTCTGTGTTTTGTTTGCTTTGTGACAGCACAGGAGGCAGATCCGTGGCTCAGAACTGCTCGCCAGCACCTTTGGGAGGCTCCCACCTTGTGCTGAACTCGTCTGTGTCAGCCTGTTCCCCCTGCAGCTCTGCACCCCTGCATCCCTGCACCCCTGCATCCCTGCACCCCTGCAGCCCCCCAGTCCTGCAGCCCCATCCCTGCAGCTCTCTGAGCACAGCTCCCAGCTCAGCCATGCTGCTGCAGAGCATTCAGCAGTGCAAATTGTTTTCCGCAGTGGTGCAGTATCCAAAAAGGTCCTTTGCAAGCCTCTAGGACTGCAGCAGGCTGCTGAGGCATGAAAAGCTCTGGTGCTGCTGGCTGCACACCATGACATGCAGCAGCTTCAAAGAGCCTGCATGGATTAATAGGAATTCTCTGCCCCCAGTAATGAACTGGATTTCAGAGAGAGATTATTCCTGAATGACATTCTCTGCACCCCAGCTCGTTCCTGCCCTGCCCAAAGTCAGCCTTTGATCCTGATGCAGCTTTTTTTCCCTAGCTAATACTACCTGTTTTATCTGGCACTGTGCTGGAAAAAAAAATGACATCATTTGGGGAGTGCTGCAGGGCTCCAGGCTGTGGGATTTACTCCCACTCCCTGCTCTGTGCCTACGCTGCAGGGCAGAGCAGCCTTGGCCAGGGTCACCTTTGGGGTTCAGTGTTTAGGGGTCACCTGTGGGGTTCAGTGTTGTTTAACTCCTGTGCCTTATCAGGTTATCTGGAGCTGCTGTGGGGAAGAATCAACGTGTCCTTCTTAGGGACTTCCACTTGACTTGGGGAAGTTTGGATTTAGGGAAGTTTCTTTTGCTGGAGGCAAATGCTGGGCCTTGCCATGGTGGGAACACAGGCTGAGGGAGGAAGCTCTTGGCTGCTCTGCCAGGACAGCCTTGTGCAGGTGGGCTCACCTTGGAGTGTTTGAGGGGGATCTCCTAAAACTGATCCCCCAAGGGCTGGGAGGGACTAGAGAAGCAGAGCTCAGTGCAGCAGCTTCTCCCTGCCCTTACAACCGAGTCCTGTGACCAGCAGAGTGGGAGCAGCATCCTGCTCCTCCAGCCTAATGCCAGGCAATCCCAGGCACAGAACAGTTCCCGTGTTTTATGGGGCCTGTCAGTGGGGACATCAGGAGGTGGGGCTGTGTGAGCAGTCACTCTGGCTTGCTCTGCCTGCTTTCCTGGATCAGGGTAGGTTTTATTCCTTTCAAGCAGCAGATTTGGTGTTCCCAGAAGCACAAACAAGGCCTGAGAGAGGCCCGGGGTTCAGTGCCTTGCAGCAGGCTGTTGCTGTGGTGGTAACTGCTGCTCTCCTCCCCTCCCAGAGAACCTGGAGTACAACTCTGAGCCTCGGGAGATCCCTCACCCCGACATCGGCCGCTATTTCTCCGAGTTCACCGGCCTTCACTACCTGGCAAATACCGAGCTGGAGATTCGGTACCCGGAGGATTTGGAGCTCACCCGAGCCACAGTGCAGAAGATTTACAGCTCAGGCAAGGAGTGAGTGCCAAAGGCAGCCTGGGGACAGAAGCAGCTGGAGTGTAGCTTTACCCTCTTTGCAGAACTTGCGTGGGAAGCAAGTTTGGTGACAATCCTTTGGCTTAATGCATTGAAAACTGCATTGGACTTGGAAACTGGTGCTACAGCATCTTCCCGTTGTCTGCCTGCCCATCCTGGCCCAAAGGCACAGGGACACTTTGGTACTTGAGGCCCAGCAGGAGGATCTTGCAGGGACAGCAGTGCCGGGAGCGTTGTCCTTGGGAAGGATTTGCACATTCTGCTCCTGTGGTGGCCTTAGAAGGTCAACACAGCGAGATCCTGGTGTGGAATATGAAGGAACCCTCTCTTCCAGAGAAGGAAGTTCTTGTCCTGGCAGTATTTTTGTTTGGCTGTGTCTGTGTGGTTTGGTTTGAGTGTCCACCACATGCAGGCAATAGTTTTTAAAGTCTCTCACGTTTCACTGTTGTCTTCTCCAGTCTGAATTTTTGGGTCAGGTATTGCTTCACCTCTGTAGTCTGATTGTTCCTAGAGCTACTGTTCCAATCCTGAATATCCTTCTGGGCCTGGCAATGTCCTTCTGGGCCTGGGAAGAGCTCCAGCCACACAGCCAGCAGCAGTGAGGCTCGTGGGGTGGCGAGCAGTGCTGAGCCCGGGGCCAGGTGGCCACACCTCGCCGATGGCAGAGCCTCGGAAAGCAGAGGAGGAGCTCCTGGCCCTTTTCCATGCCTGCTGAGCACACCCAGCCCCTGTCCTGACGCTGTTTCTCGGTGTGTCCGTCGTGTGTGTCCGAGGTGGGATCCGTGGCACAGCCAGGAGTGTTCCAGGAGGGTTTGGAAGCTGCTGGGGATGTTTGGTGGGACTCAGGGCAGCGCCAGTGACTGTGATGGACAGGAGCTGCCGCTCGCTGCCATCTCCAACTCCTTTTCCAATAGGTATTTATGCAATACAGTGGAATGGTGACTGGAACCTGGCCATCCCTGGAGTCGGCCAAACCATTATGGAAGCAAGATGTTAATTCCTGCAGCTTGAGGCCTTCTTCCTTCTTGCCAAAAGAAAACGGATTCTAGGGGAGCGCAGACTTGGCTGCCTGCAAGGAAGAGCTTTAGCAGCTCGAGGCACATGACTTTTAACCTTGACTTGAAGGCCCAGACAGAACCACTGCAGAAGAGGTTTTCCTCTGGGCTCAGGGGCTGTGGGGTGCAGTGACACAGTGTTTGTGCATATCTTTGTGGTTTCTGAAGCAGTGTGTGTAGAGTAGCTGCAGCTCGTGTCTCCTGTCACTGTCCACTTGCAACACAATAATTCTTCTCTCTGAGCTGACCGTTAGGGCCCTGTAGAGGTAGGTGGATGCTCTTTAGTCTCTTATGCACTACAGGTATCTCCACGTGGAATCACAGCCCTCCTCTCCAGCAATGCCTGCCCTGCATGTCACCTCCTGCAACCCTGAGCACCGGTTTGGTGTGGAAATAAATGCTGAGAGCCCAGCTCTGTGGTGGTGGTGGTGGTCTGCAGGGATCTGGGGCTCCAGGAAGGGCAGCCTGTGGGGGAGTGTGAGGAATGCTGAGGGGGCTCTGCTCCAAGCAGAGCTCTGTCTTTAGAGTCAGAATCCCCGAATGGTTTGGGCTGGAAGGGACCTTACAGCTCCTCTTGTTCCGTGGGCAGGGACACCTGCACTATGCCATGAGCCTGGTGGGAGGGAGGAGTTCCCTTTGTGGAGCAGGGTAGGGAATCCTCAGGCAAAGATCCCAAAATTCATCTCTTGTTCTTGAGGGTTGGAGTAGACCCCAGCCCCCCAAACCCTTCTGAAAAGGATCCCAAAAGATTCCTGGCAGGGATGCAAGGCTGGGAATGGGGAGTCCCAAGGTGGCAGAGCAGGGCTTGGGCTCCCCATTCCCATTCCCAGCTGTCAGCAAGATTCCTGGGATTTTGTGCTCCCCCCTGTTGGCTCTGGGCCTCTCTGCAGTGTGTGCAGGGGATCACAGCTCACAGCACGAGGAGCTGCCTGAGGTACAGCCCTGCCATGAAAGAGCCACAGGAGCCAACAGAAAGCACCCAGAGTTTCCCTGGGCACTGGCCAGTGCTTGCCAAAGCTGCTGGAAAGCTGCTGGGTGCTGCAGGGCCCCAAAGCAGCCAGCAGGGCCCTTCCTGTGCCCCTGGGGGCCACTCTGCTCCTGCCCTGAGAAGGGACAGAGAAGGGTGAGAGCTCTTGCTCGCCACAGACTGGTGTGGCCTGGGGTGCAGAGGGGAACAGGCTTGGGGGCTCAGGGCAGCCCTGGAACTAAATCCTCATCCCTCTGGCAGGAGTTTTTGGGGGAACTGTGACCTGAGACAGCTCTGCCTGCTCTGAGTGCTGCCACATCCATAACCAGGCTGTGGGGGTTGGGGTCACTCAGAGCACCAACACAGCCTTGTGTTTGGAGGTGCCAAATTTGGAAAAGACTGGGCTGTTGCAATGTGTTTTCCACACAACCTCAGCCCAGGGGCCAAGTCAGATTTTGGGATTTGAGACAAACCCAAAGGGAGTGGTGAGTTCCGTTTGGGAAGGGTGTCCCCACTGCCTCCAGTGCTGCTTGCCCTGGGTGGAGACTCATCCTGCTGAGGAGAAACTCCCTGTGAGCACCTGCTGCTGTGGGAGGCCTCAGCCCAGCATCCAGGATGTTCAGGGAAAGCTGGAACTGCCCCCAGGACACATCCAGGATGTTCAGGGAAAGCTGGAGAACCCCAGGGTACATGCAGGGTGTTCAGGGAGAGCTGGGAACCCCCAGGGTACCTTTGTGTCTATGCTGGAACAGCCTCTTGGAATGCACCAGGGTTCCCATAGGCTGCAGCAGTGTGGGGACACCTCTGTGGGGTGGTGGGGTGACATTTGGGGTTTGCCTGTGCCCCTCCCCTCCTGGCAGCACGGACACTGTCCCCTTTTCCCCAGTGGATCCCAAGGCTCCCTGTGTCTGTGTGTGGTGCCCAGATCCATGTGTCCGTGTTCAGGGTGGTGCTGATGCCGTCCCTGGGGGTTTGTCCTGCCCTGCCCCATCCTGCCCTGCCCTGTCCTGCCCTGTCCTGCCCTGTCCTGCCCTGTCCCATCCTGCCCTGCCCTGCCCTGTCCTGTCCTGTCCTGCCCTCTCCTGCCCTCTCCTGCCCTCTCCTGCCCTGTCCTGTCCTGCCCTGCCCTGCCCTGTCCTGTCCTGTCCTGCCCTGTCCTGTCCTGCCCTGTCCTGCCCTGCCCTGTCCTGTCCTGTCCTGTCCTGCCCTGCCCTGTCCTGCCCTGTCCTGTCCTGCCCTGTCCTGTCCTGTCCTGCCCTGTCCTGTCCTGTCCTGTCCTGTCCTGTCCTGTCCTGTCCTGTCCTGTCCTGTCCTGCCCTGTCCTGTCCTGCCCTGTCCTGTCCTGTCCTGTCCTGCCCTGTCCTGTCCTGCCCTGTCCTGTCCTGTCCTGCCTTGCCCTGTCCTGTCCTGCCCTGTCCGCGCCACCGGCACTGCCCCCGCTGCAGGAGGCAGCCGTGCCTAACACGGTCTCACTTTGCCACTCTGGGAATCAATGGGCTTCATGAAGAGTGGACTGTAGAAAGGAAAAAGCGTGCAGCAGGTCTAATGATATTTTCTGCACCCTGATCTTGGAAAACCGTGTTGTTTTCCTGAGATCTTGGGTAGCCTTGTAACTTATACAACACGTAAGAGGGGAACAACCAAAGTACTGTTTGTTTACAATGTTTTAATGGCTTTCTAGGTGAAATGGAGTCCCTTTGTTTACCCAGACTGACCTTCTGCAGTAGATGATAGGTCTTCCTTGGGCTGAATTCTGATTGAACTAAATTTGGGAAATACTGTTCCAGACATTATCTAGAATTTTCTAAAAACAAGGAATACATAAAGCATTCTGTAATAAATCCTAGAGATCCAGTAGAAGAAATAATATCCAAAAATTACATTTTATCTCTAGCCTAAACGTTATTTTTAAAGATCTGCTTCTTGCTCAACTTCTAACAGCAACATTGAAAAGTTCCCTTTAAAAATCAAAAAAGTTGTTTTCTTCTCTCTATAAGTGTGTCTTGACTGTTGCCAATTTAATATTTAATCTTCTTTCTGATAACATAAAGACCTTGGTCTCCCTATGCATTATACTATTAGGTAGATTTTTCAGTCCTTTCAATCATTTTCACAATTTATTTTTTTTTAAATCCTCCCTAGAGGTTCAATATTTTTTAGGAATTTGGGCTGTGGAAGTGAACACAGTATGTTATTAAGGAATGTGACATTTTCAAATGCAAAAAGCTTCATATCATATTTGCTTTCGTCATCCTTATTCTGTCCATCTTGTTCATTTTCTACGACATCTAGAGCTCCTTCTCTGGTTCTGTTTCCAGAGATAGGCTTGTCCATGGATTCCCTTTGAATTGCCTTGTATTTTCCTGACTATAGGACTTTGCGTTCTGCCCTGCTCAGAGAAATGTTTCTTTATGTTCAGCTTGCCAAAGTTATCCAAGTAAAATAAAACTACCAGTCCTCTTCACAATATGCCACTGAAGCTATTTTTTCATCTTCAGATAATATTGATAGCAATTTCCTTTGTTTTTCCTTTTATGTAGAAATATTTAAGATGGTAGATAGTACAAGGTGATTCTGACCTGTTCAGAAGTTGCTTTCCATTTTAAAGTTCTAGTTTGAGATGTATCATTAGCTACCTTTTCTACTAACTTAATATGCTCTATGTGGAATTTTCATCCTAGTTTTCCTTGTTAAATGGTATTCAAAATTATCTCAAAAAGTCTAAAGTTTTGGAACCAGCATGGTTACCGTCATCATCCAAACTTGTAACTTCATCAATAAAAGCCATCAGGTTAGCTTCATAAGATTTGTCTTCCATAAGCTCGTGTTGATAGGCATTAATTATCTGCCTTTAATTCTTTATTAATTTCAGCTCTTATTTCACCTGTTTCATCATTTTGCCTCAGATCAATGTTAGACTGACAGGTCATCTCATTTACCCCTTTAAAATATTGGCACAACATTAAATTTCCTCCTTTTCACTGGAGCTTTCCTGGTGCTCCAGTTCTTATTGAGAATCAACATTTAATGGTTCAGAGAATTTCTTTATCAGATTTTTCTAAAACTTCTCAATGAAAATTACATGGATCTTTTAATTTGGAAATGTGTGCTGTTATTAACTGCCTTTTAATTCTCTGGAGTGACCACTGGAATGGAAAGTACTTCAACCTTACCTTATGATAAAATTTCTGTTTTCTCCCCTCCTAAACGGAGAATGGGGCTATGCACTGAGAACACATGATTTGTCTGCATTATTTTTCTTTATTCTGCATTTCCCGTCTGCTAGTGCAAAACCAATATTGTTCTTCTCTTATATTTGCTTTTAATATCCTTTTAAAAAAGCCCAAATAGTCTCTCTTCTTATTGTCCTTTGCAGCCATGGCAGGTCTTATTGCCTTTTCAATTTTGTAATTGATTAATCTTGATTTACTTGAATGTGATGAGGTCCATTGATTGTGTATTCTTTTACTTTTGTTTCCTTTATTTATTTTCTCTGGTTCCTACTTCAATGTAGGCTCATTATGTTGTGATACTATTTCCTCCCCTTTCCATTTAATTTGGTTCTTAATTGCTATCAATTAATTGAAATCAACCCATTAAATGCAATACAGGATCGCTGCTGACTGGGCTTTGTTTTCTGTGCAAACAGCAAATCTAAGAATTTATACTAATATATCCATAATTTTTACCTAGCAATATGTTAGAAATTTTTACCTATAACTTTGGAATTCTAGAAGAATGTTAGCATTGGCATCAGAATTTCTTCAGCATGTCTCACTCAGGCTGAAGTTCCTGTGATTACACAGCCATTTAGTTCTCCTACGCTACAGACAGGTACTTACCTGAGCCTGGGGCTTCTTGCTGTGACATGATAACTTGCAGCCAATCCCAGCTGGTACTTTGTACTTTGTCAGTTAAATATTCACTCCCAAACTTCCAGTATTCTTCATTTCTACACTGTCAGCACTTAGAAAGGACCATTTTTGACATGAAGTGTCTTTTTGCACTCTTTCTCCCAACTTCTTTTTTCCTAAATGGATTACAGACAGTGATTTCAGTATTCCAGTCATGCAGATCACCCAATCAAGTTTCAGTAATGCCAATGAGGAAAAATTCATGTTCATAAATGAGCCATCCAAACTCTTGTTTACTAAAAAGGCTCCTAGTCTTACAACATAGGCAATTAAAGTTTTTTTCTTCCTCACATCCTTTGTATTTTTAACTAATTTAGTTCTAAGTGTCTTCATTTTTTGAAATTTGATGGTTCTTTTCCCCTCATCCCTCCATCATTCCCTCTTGTTATTTGTTCGTGATCCTCAGACAACACTTGCAAAAGGACTCTAATGTCTTGCTGCTTGATACAGTGGAATTTCCCAATGAATGTATGTCAAGTGGCAAAAAGTGAACTTACAGCAGCAAGTGCAGAGTGCTGCCTAAGATAGGCAGTATGAATTTTTCCAGAATCTGGCATCTTCTTTGGCCATGATTTACATTCACTCACAAGTCTTAGGATATAATTTTTCCAGGATCTGGCATCTTCTTTGGCCATGATTTACATTCACTCACAAGTCTTAGGATATAATTTCGCATTACGTTTCTGCTCAGTTTTATGATCAGTGGAAGGAATTCCTGGTTTTCCCTCACAATAAGGCATTCCCCATGATGGACCATCTTCCCAGAGACACTGTATAACTCTGCATGGAATTAGGCTGTAAATCAGAGCTGAGAAGAAATTCAGGTTTCCAAAAGCCCTCCTCTGTGCAGGCTGGGGTGTTGGGGAAGTGTGCTGGAGAGCCAGACAGAAAGCTTGCAGGTGGGAGTGGGGCCCATGAGAGTCCTTGCCTCAGCCCTGCTGTGGCAGGGTTGGCTGCTGAAATTTCCCTGGTTAGAGGCACACAGGCAGGAGAAATGCCTTTACTTCTGCACACTTCCCTTCTGTGCTGGGGAAAAGCAGGGGTGGCCATCTGAATTTTCAGGTCCTTCTGGCTCTTAGACAGAAATCCTCAGCACTGTTGGTGGGGAAGGCATATGCAAAGAGGTCTCTCTTGTGGTGCTCCTCTTCTGTGCCTGGAAAGCTGGAAAAAACAGCATGGGAACAGCTTCCACCTCTACAGTTAATTCACATAGAGTTGGGTAAAAATTCAGATATCGGCAAACTGGTTTATATTTACTTGATGATCCTTTCTACTTATTTTTCATGAGTGGTGATTTTTCTTCAACTCTATAGCTGGTACAGAGATTTGAAATAGATTTAATATGTGGAGATGCTAGTGCAAGATGTCATTGTGCTAAAAGGAGATACATGTTGGAAAATCATTAACCTTTCAGACCACTAATTGTATATTAGTTTAGTTATAATAACTCCCAAACTCTTTTAGTTTGGTTTGGGGTTTTTTTTTTTGGTTTGGTTTTTTTTTTCAGGAGGGTTTTTTGTTTTTTTGTTTTTGGGGTTTTTTTTGTTTGTTTTTGTTTTTGTTTTTTTTGTTTTTTGTTTTTTGGTGGGGTTGTTTTTTGGGGTTTTTTTTCAGATTTATTTTCTTTTTCTGCCAAAGTGAAATAAAGGAAGTTTAGATTAAACAACCCCTCAGGACAAGAATTAGATCTTTTGGTGGAAGAAGCTGTAACAAACTTATCATCATATCATAAAAACTGTGAAATAAACTTCTTCCCTGTTGTCACCCAACTACCTGTGAGACCTGTGAAGCTAGTTTAAGCCTTGGATTTAATTATGTTGGGTTTTTTTTTTCTTTTTAGTAACAGGCTCCTGAAGTGTTCAGAAATCTGATTATTTAGAAGTATTAGTATCTGATTATTTTTAGAAATTTAAAGTTTATTTTATTCTCTCTCACACATTTCATTATCTTCTCCTTCTTTAAATCTTTATTAAATATTAATCTCTGATATGTTTTTTCCCAACATGAAATATAGGTTTCACATATTACTGGGACACCTGTAAGCTTAACAAGCAACCAGCTGAACAGTGGAGCCTGAAACTACCAATTCCAATTCTTTTTATGAAATACTTTTTTTTTTTTTTTCCTAAGCAGTGCTTTAAATATAAATTGAATTCTTCAGGACAGAGATTGGGCTTTTAACTGTATCATAAAATGTTTAATACATTTGGGCATTTAAGAAATGACATTAAATAGGCTAGCCATTAAAAACTGTGTTCTTTAAGCTCCTATTTTGTGTATACTGTTAAGATTTAGTGCAGAATTTTTCAGTTGCTCTTAAATTCACCGAGTATTTCAAAGGGACTTAATTTCATTTTTTTCTTTAGCTGTGGTAGATGTCAGCTCTCTAAGTTTTCTTCCAGTTAATGCTTCTACCAATTTTTCATGTTCTGCCTTGAGGTTAGATTTGAATGTGGAGAGTTTGTCAGTTCCTGCAGCCACCAGATCTGGGGTTTTATTGTTGTTGTTTCTATACTTTCCCATATTTTTTGTATCTTTTTATGTAAGATTTGTTGTTGCTCCCTTCTCTCTTATTGATGGTCCAGAGTGTTTCTTTATCTCTGGGTAAAGCCTTTCTGCTTGAGAGACCTATTTTATTTGCTTTGTGGATGCAAAACACTCATCTCTATTTTGGTGTTAAGGAAATATGTGTATTGTTTCTTCTTTGGTATTGAAGTTCATGTGGTACATTTCAGTTTATGCCCTCACCTAACAATACATATGCACCTCCCATGTGTTTTCCATCCATGCCTCCAGCCAGCAACTGAGTATTACTAAGCCATGCACCTGTTCTAGAAGCACACAAAGGTAGACTAAATTTGACATAATGACTTCTGAGAAAATGCTAATTTTGCTAGCATTTTTTCTACAGTTCCTTGGAAATAATGCAGAAGATTTTTTCATTTTTACTGACCCACAAGAAATAGCACAGTACATGATTGTGAATAAGATGGTAAATAATGTAAAAGATTTTATTTCTGAGGGTAAGAGTTCAGTACCATTTCTAACATTATATTCAGTAAAAGGCCAAAATAAATCCCCCCTTCTGTCTATTTCTCGGGATTATTTTGCCTAAGAAGGTTTAACCAGCCTGGAGTAATCTTTCAGTACACGTTAGGAAGATTTCACATAAATAAATCATTCAGAGTAAAACTGTAGTCTCCAAATAAATTGTACTCCTGTTCCTCTTCTTTCTTTCTCTCTTTCTTTCATCACTGTTTGTTTGGTTATTTTACTCCCTGATTTACTGTTTTACCCTATTTTACTCCTGAACGTGTTCTCTGCTCACATATTGGCTCACTTTCTCTTTGGTCTCACCACCTCTAGGTCCTGCTTCTGTCACCAAGATTTCTTCGCTTCACTGATGTTCTTTCTTCACTTTCTAAAATCTCTTTCATACCCTAAAGTTTCTTAAGAACTCTGAGGTTCATTTGCAGATAATTCCAGCAGGAAACTCTCAAATTGATCTCTTTTTCTAGTCCTGGGGCTTTCTTCCCTACTTATTTGTTTTTCTTGGTTCTAAAAACATTAGTAAGAATAGTCTGATTATTGCTCAAACAGCACTGGGGGGAAAAATCACATAAACTGCACATTCAACATCTGTCTACAGGGTAAAAGAGAGGAAGACTCAGAGATACTGGATAGTCTTCCCACTTTTGCTGTTTGTTGATTATATCAATTTGATCAAAAATATTGAAAACAATCGAGAAATGAAGATACTTCAGTCATGCAGGTTTTGACATTGCCAAAGTTCCCTATTACAAGTGAATCTTCAACTTGATTCTATTTGTAGCTTTCTCTTTTAATTATCTAAGAATGAGATGGGAAATGAAATCTAAATTAAAAAAAGTCAAATATCAGAAGTGAATACCGAAGATATAAACCTTCATTTTTGTTCTTACAGTAAGCAACTTCTCCTGTAAATATGCAGAGTAATAAAGTTATTACATAGGAATAAACAATCTTGTTCTCCATGCCCTCTGCAAACTATATTACTAAAGCGATTTTCATTTCATCAAACAAGATTCTAGGAGTGGATAGAGCTGACTTGGATAAATTTTTTTTTTTTTTTTTTTTTTTTTTTTTTTTAACACCAGCCTGTATGAGTTGAATTTATTTTCCCCCACATTTATCTGCTTTATCTTTCCTTAATGCATTTCTTTTGGATGATTCATTCAAGGTGATCTTCTTAGAGCATACATATGGTAGTTGCCATCTCTGTCAACATAGTGGCACAGTTTTAAGAACTGTTCCTCACCAGAGGCACAGTCAGTCTATAAGACCATAGGCTTTCCTCCCCTCCCTCTTATCTCTGCACATCCACCCCACACACCATGCAATCAGCTTATGGATACATCAATTGCACAGCAATAATCTGCTCCCCTGTGGGCTGTGTCTTTTGCAAAGGAGTAAGGCCTTCTTTTTTACATTTTACAGATGTGTGGAGTTCAGTCTCACAGTCCTTTTTGGTCTTGATTATTCCTTTCATGCAGGCCCACTCAATTTCTAACAACATTGCAGCCAACTGAAACTTCTGATTAAGAGTTTTGCCTTCATGTGCTGGGAAGCAGAAAGTAACTCTGCACTGATGAGCTCAGTTTCTGGGCTAACCCATCTGCAGCTGCACAGAGATAGCAGCTAGCATCTGGTTTTCCTTGGTTCACAGGTTTTTTTATTAGATCAGATGAGCAACCAGCAGAGGGGAAAAGTGCCTTCTTGGGTGTATAGGCTAACATTTGCTTTTAGCCAGTTCCATGTAGGGATTCTAGGGCTGCAGAGAGAAATTAGTATAAAACTGGGTCTCAGAGAAGCACTCTGTCTTTGGGAGCTGTTCATGGGATGTCTGGGTTTCACAGGGTGTACCTCACCTCTACTGAAAATCCTAATCCTGCCTGTAATTACAGAGCATGTATGATTCTCCTTTTCCTTCTTGTTCATGCAAATGGAGTAAATAGATACAGGTGAGAGAACAGAAACACAAAACAGTCAGGGTGTATTAGAAAGCTACCTGGATTTCTTCAGTTGGCAGAGCTGAGAGTCATAGACATTTGAGATTGACTGCATCCATTTTCCTATGTTCAGCTGGTCTGTCTTAAATGTAGGGGGTCAACAGAGCATAAATATGTTGTGCATGTGCATTCTGACAGCACACGTACCAGAAGAATATCTCACTAAAAAGCACATAAAACAATTGTCACAAAAACATTTTTTATATCACAGCTAGTCATCTGCCAGAAAGATGCCAGAAAGAGTGTTAAAAATACTGTAAATATTCAGCTCTAAGTGTGTTTACATTTGCAATATGTTCTTTTATGTGAAAGAACAGAGACAGAATGAAAGGAGAATCCTCCCCTTGGTAATGACTATTTTAATGTCTGCTCAAAGCTTTGTAAATAATGCAGCACTATAAAATTTAGTCATAAGAAGTAATCATTATCTCTCAATGAAAGAGAATAATTTTTCCATTTGACCTGACATATAAATGTCTATAAACATTATATTTATCTTTAAAAGTGTTCCTTCTATTCATATGGTAAAACAAGCAATGTGAAGATTTCTAACATCTCAGAAAATTACCCCAGAGTACACCCAGTTGCCTGTATTTTCCAAAAACTGCAGTCTTGAAGAGGGATTTTTGTGCTTACAGCAGACTGGGTCAAAGTAAGAACAAACAGGCACTGGAATCTTCTTTTGATTGCTTTTAAACTTCCTTCATCAATGGCTGCTAAGAGATGTATTAGTGAAACATGCTCCTGCTCAAATAGGCCAAAACCTCTTTTCGGAAGATTCTCAGATGTTTTCTTGAGTCATGATGAGAAAATTTTGGAGGATTACATTATATCTTAATAGAGCACTTTTAAGTATGGCTTCTTAATTGGAAGAAAAAATAAAACAAAAGAAGCAGGTGATTATTAAACAATTTTATGTTACGCTAGGTTGAGAGAGAGGTGGTACTTGATGACTGAAACATTGCCAAGGGGTTGTATCTTCTTGTTTATACGTAGCATGCTGCTGTTATATGGTCACAAGATGCGACACGTGCTCTGTGTTCCAAACTGGGAAGTATTTTCCATCTATTTGTTGGCATAGTGACTAAAAGTGCATTTTGTGTGATACATTCCTTACAGTTAGATAAAAGATTTAATCCAGGAAAGGAAAACAGTAGCAAACAGCATGATACAATACACAACACCAATGTAACAAAGAATGCATCTGGGGCTTCCAAGTTTTTAATTCTCAGGTCAATCTTGAAGTACATATTTATAAGCTTAAAGCTTTCCATTTGCAGAAAGAAATGAAATATGAGGTATGAGTCATGAATGCTGCATTATGACTCAGGCTTGGAGTCCTGATTTGTAGAAAGAAAAGCCCAAGCTTAGATGCATCAGGTTATCTTGGACAAGAGTGGGTGTGCTGGTTTGAAAGCAAAACCAGTAAGAGACTCCAAGTCAGAAGTACAATTTAATAAGAGAAAGAACAGAAGAAGTAAAATAAAACAAATTCAATAGTAGAAAATACTGACAGAGTCAGAATACAACCTGACACCCTTTTAGACTGGTAGTAGCAGTCCAGATGAAATGGTCTTGTCAAAGCAGTGATCCTGTAGAGAAGGTCTGGTAGCTCTTGTCCTCTGGGAATCCAGTGGGGAA
>VZUI01055295.1:0-16880 GCA_013401135.1 Cettia cetti | reverse complement strand
AATATAAATATAAATATAAATATAAATATAAATATAAATATAAATATAAATATAAATATAAATATAAATATAAATATATAGGGTTTGCCACAGTTAATACCAGCAGGAAAATTCCTTACTAACAAGTGGAGTAGCTTAGGAAGGTTGTATATCCAGAACAGCTAAATTCACATGGCATTCCTTTAAAATTACGCTTTTCAATTTGGCTCTGTTTAAATGTAGCCTTCCTGTGGCCAGTCCTATCACCATCATATCACTGCTTTGCATAGCACTGAGAGGGATCCGCCCAGCTGCTAATAAGCAGCAAGGGCACTCCTGTCTCTGGAAGGCAGTGATAATTCCCAAGGCAAATCCCCGGCTGAGCCTGTCCAGCCCAGCAGGCAGCACAGGTAGCTGTGGAGATGTTCCACTTCACTGACAAGTGAGACAATGGGAAAGGGGCCATAGGCAGCAAAGAAGTGTCTTATGCACAAACCCACCACATCCCAACAACTCAGCAAGGTGACCTCCAGCAGTACTGGGAGGCCTCAGCATGGAGAAACATCCATCTTCCAGTATCTCTCCATTTCAGGATTCACTGGAGACAGAAATGGACACTGCACAGGCAGAAGAGAAGCAAGAGGTCTCCAGGCAATCTGCTGCACTCTAATCTCTCAGAGAACAAATACTGCAGAGGATGGAAAAATTTGTTTGTTTTAATGTCAGTTCAGGAGTCAATTGCATGTAACCGTGTCTGTGGCCATGCTGGCCTTGGGTCAAAATCCAGAACGCACCTCTGACTTCTGGCCCCAGCACAAAGAGGCAGCTGGAAATCCTCCAATGTCAAAAGCAACTCTGGCTGTCCAAATAAACATTCACTTGCAATGACAGAGGCTTATAAAAAAGCTGCCTCAGCTGACTCAGCTGCCTAAGGAGGAGAGAGACAGCCTGCTGGAAACCCTCAAAGAATATTTCTACCCTTCCATAACCAAGGAAGGACAAGAGGATGCCACGGATAGCAACTTCGCCTTATTTTTAGAAAGCAACCTGACAAATGCATGAGATAAAATCTACCTGGGTCCACCAAGCACAATAACAAAAATCCCTGGGCCACATCGTACTAGAGACAGGGAAATATTTAGAGGAGATCCGAGCCCACAGTTGCACTGTTCATGTAATCTTGTCTCAGGTGTCCACTACTGCCCATCACAGGAACAGGGCACTAAGCTAGATGGACCCCAATGGGACAAAATGTCAAACACTTCTGGATCATAGAGCATGTTGAAAATCAGTCACAAGTATTTGCCTGAACATTAATGTGTTCACTGCCTGTGAACTCCAGCCACAGGAACACCTAATTTTCCTCAGGTGAGTGGGCCCCTTGTAGCATCTCAATGGCTGCAACAAATGAAGGAGATGATTTCATCAGCTGCTGTCTCTCATAGTCAGATAATGCAGGGCCAAACCAGGACACCCAAAATAGTGGTTTATTGGAAAAAGCATTATGACTATTTATAAATGCTGTGACATGATTAGTACCCCAAATAGAAAGATAAACTGGCAACCTACGGTCTAGCAAATCAACTACTTCCATTGAGCTCACAAAGTCAGTGATCAGCACAGAAGTTGTAAATCACAACATCATTTTTTATTTATTTCAAAACTGTACAAAATGCAGACAAAACACAGGCATCTTTGTGTGTTCAGAAAAGGCAATTCAGTTTGCATAAGGCCTTGACATTATTTAACAATATTTATGCAATTCTATCCTGCCTGCCTGATGCAGTAGCAGTGCTGCACAGGCAGAGCCTACAGATATTTATTCTCATTGTTGCCTCTTACTCTCCCTTCAGAGGGTATGCATTTCATAAAAGAATGCCACCATGCTGCTGAGCTGTGCAGCTGTGTTTATACCAGCTTTATTATTGGCGTTCCTAACATCTGAGATATCACAAGATAAATTTTGAGAAGTTTCACAGCTTTGATCATTGAAGAACATTCACCATAGGTTTCCAGACTGTATCCACACAAGCTCCAAAAAAAACCCGGGACAATAAACTGGACAATACTGTGCTCCTCCATTTAACCCATACAGGTAAAAAAAACCTGGGATGTGAATGGTCCCTTTGGATTCAGGTACAAGCTTAAAAGGGCATTTGCTGCTTCAAAAATTCCTTCAAAAACCTAATTCTTTCTCTTGATTTCTCTTTTTACTCTTCCTCCCCTGCACTACAATCACTAACCACAGCCAACAGCTTTTCCCCGTCATTGTTGGGTTTTGCTTAATTAAATGATATCTGCTCTTTTTACCCATCCTGAACTAGCTGTTCTTGCACACAGGTGATTGAAACTCTCATGAAGTTCACAGCAAAGCTCTTATATGGCTCAGCAAGAGAGAAAAGCAAAGCACATCAAAACCTCTTGAGTTTTCTCCTTTTACTGCTGAGATTTGTTCTCAGAAAGCAGGCACACGTGCAACAGCTTGACCAGCCAGAAGCCAAGACGCCATCTGACAAATGTCTCTTTCAGCTCCTGGGGAAAATGGCTTTTGGAAAGCGCCTGGGCACTTCACCACCAGAGAACCACACCTCTTTTAGTGCAGGTAATGAATTATACACACTGAGTAGCAGGGTGTGTGTGTGTTCCCACTGTGGGCATTCTGCTGTCTCCCTGGCAGAGCCAATAGCTAAAATGCTGGTTTGATGCCTGACATTTCAACATTGCCACTCTTCCTGAAACATGACCCATACTTGCTATTGTATTTGAAGTTTCCAGAAGGCTACTCATTATTTGACCCAAGCCCAAGTTTTCCAAAATGGCCACGTTTTTCCTTTTCCTCCGCTAAAGCAAACAGCTGATCTGAGTAGCCCTTCAAAAATTGACACCTTTTTAAGAAAAGTTTTTTAGATTGGCAGCCTTGGTAGTTTCACCATATGTTCGCCATTCTTCAAATGCACCCTCAGATCACAAATAATAAGCATATTCTTTCTTCCCGGCCTTGCATTTCTCTAATTCAATTAGATAACCACACACATTTCTGCTTTGGCCCTTGCATAGGCTAGTTTTAAAGAAATGTTACACAAAAGTAATAGGAAAGTGAGGAAACAATCCTGAGGTCTCTAGGACACATTGTCCAGCTGCTAGCTGAGATGAAGACACAGCACATGCCAAAACATCTCTCCTCAAACAGAAGAAAGCTGCAAACAGAATGTGGATATTTCTCTGAATGGCATTTCTCAGACAGATGACAGAAGCGTTGATCTTCTTCACACTCTGAATTAATGTAAAGGATGTTTATTTTCACTATGCTGTGCTGGCAGAAATGCCCATGTCCCTTTACGTTGTTTGTGGAATGGCAAAGATAAAAGCAGCATTTTACAGCTGCAGAAAACTGAAGGAGATAAAAAAGTCTCTGTATGCACTTTTGTCATGTTCCCCTGCCTGTCTCAGGTGAGACTAATTGTCTGCCTACACTTGAATGTGACTCCTGTCAGGCAACAGTCAACTAAGTACTTTTGGTTTTCTCAGCACTGAACCCTGGAAGCACAAAGGAGATAAAAACAAGTCATGGAAAGATCAAGAGAGTCTGTGTGGCTGAGGACCTGGTCTGGAATGAAGAAGTGGGACCATCAGGAGAATCAGCAAGTGTTCTTCTAAAATTACTTTTATGGTTCATAAAAGACTAAGGCATAGGCATGGAAAAAAGCAGTGATAGTTTTTTGCCTCTGCTGAATTACTAGTTTATTTTAAAGAGGACAGTGTGGGGAGGTTATCAGTGCAAGACAGCACCACGGGGAGCCAGACATTCACTCCTTCACAAACCAGACCTCATTGCGGCGTCTGTAGGGCTTCATAGGGGGGTCATAACCATTGCACAAGTAGAAGTCCTTGCGGTATGCAGCATCACTCCCCAGAGCAGCCTTCAGCTTGGCAGCATAGCTCACGTAATCTGCTTCTTTGGCATAGCCACCAAACTGCCTGCAAAAAAAACCCCAGAGAGGTGTTGAGCAGTCCTGGAAAGGCACAGAAGGAAGAGAATGAGCCACATATACAGCCACAGTGTATTTAGACACACATTTTCATCCAGGCCCTGCCAGCATGCACTGATGCACTGTTCATTGTGAAGCAGCACACTTCATCAGATGAAGTCCCATGGGTGACACAGCCAAGGTGCAGTCATCCATTGGGAGGCCCCAAAGCGATCTCCCCAAACAGCCCCATGTATGTCAGCCAGCAGAATGGCCCTGCCCTGTGAATCAGCACCATATCAGAGAAACAACTTTCTAAAACACAAGGTTATCCCCAAGTTAGCTCAGCCCACAGACCTCACCAATGCTGTCAACAATCATGTTTACTGTGGTGTGAACAACCATCTGCTGGAAAGATCATGAAGGAGAGCCAAACTCTAGCTAGCCCAAGAAAAAAGGGAGGTAGGAACAGAATTGCCAATTCTGTAATTGGCAATTACCGAACACTAAGCTATTTAAAAGGGGTGGACTGAAATGGGTCTGGTTTATGTTGACCTCCCTCCAACAGGAACTGTTTCCACATCAGCCTGCACCTCATCACCCTCCCTCAGGGCTAACGTTTGAGACAAAACAGGCTGATATTGCTGAAGTGGCCCACACCCAGAGCAAAGGCCAAGCACCAGTTAGAGGCAAGAAAGAAGTGAGTTAAGAGTCAGCCAAAATAGTTCAAGAAAGTATGCAGGGGAACCTCCAAAGGATAAAGACAGGGTGAAGAGCTTATTGCTATTGTGATGCTAATTTGAGTCAGTCAACAGCCCAAGACATTCAAAGGTGACTTGAAGCAATGCAGTGGCTGCTTGTTTTCATGGTGGAGTCTGGTATGAGTCCATCTGAATGAGGCTTCAGTGGACAGCTTGATGTGAACTACACCAAAGAACATTCTTAATGACTATGAACAATCCGGAACCCAGTAAGTGGGAAAAACAACAGAATTATATAATAGAAATTGCACAGGCCTAGCCTCCATGCTTGTTTACCCAGTGGAAAAAATGCATTTCCAAATCAGCAGCATGACTAGGGGTAAGAAGTGACAAAAAACACCTGTCTTCAGTCTAGACATACTCCTACATCTCCCTCTGCCACATGCACCGCTTGTAAAGCAAGTCACCTGGTAAAACAAATACTGCTCTTCAGAGCATCCTAAAGACCTCATCACTTCAGATTGGAAATCCCAGGATGCATTCCTTACGTGGAATAAATGGTCATCCCCTGTCTTTCCTCAATCTTAATGCTTTCATCGGCAGGACAAGGAGGGTTGTCTTGAAACTGGCTTGGGATCCACAGAGAGACTTTCACCTTCTGCTGAAAGGAGCCATCTTCAGCAGGAAAAGCAGTGATGGAGACAGGAGCAGTCATGCCCATTCCAACCCCTGAAACAGACACACAGACACTACTAAAGAAGTCTAGGCTCTCAAGAACTCACAAACTTAACAGGGAATTCACAAAAGCTAATTTTAGTTTTGGAAAACTCCTCATATGAATGAACTCCTTGTCAGGAGTGGGTTCTTCAGGGGAAGCAGAAGAGCCATCATCAGGCTTCTGCTTGGGCCAAGCTCTCTCCCCACACCAGAAGCCTGGTGTCCCTCTGGAATGCTTTTTATTAATGGATCTGCTTTTGTAATTCTATGAGACACTGTTCTTCTGACAAATCAGCTGTAAGACAGCAGATCTATAGCTCCAGGGCAGGCCAGCCAGCGGCGTATAAATCTACATCATCATTTCAATTAATACTATCTGCACTTAGTCTGAGCCCACAGCCAATACTGGGTGACAGGAGCTTTCTCTTAAAACCTTCCAAATGCTTCCAGACATACTACAAGTTCCAGGGCCCCAAATCTCAGAGCTCTTATGGCTTTCAGCAGGACTGTCCATGCTGTCCACACTCCAGGAACAGCATGATTTTTACCTACTCATTACCACCAAGAAGTACCACATGGCACTGAAGACCAGTTTTCTTCACTCTTCTTGCAGCAGTAGGGAACCTCTAAACCTCATGATGAGGCAGTCATAAAAAGTTGAGATTAAGCCATCTTTCTCATTTATTTTCCTTTGATGTCATACTTGTGTTTGTGTCAAATGTTATAGAAGGCACCCTTTCTACTACAGCAACGGTGATCATCAGCTTTTCAAAACTGTTGCTGCAAATACCATTTCCCACTGCATCCACCTCCTACTCCTATAGAGGGACTACACTAGTCCCTCTACTAGATGCTGGAGAAAGGTGTTCAAGAACATGTATATGCCTCAGAGCTACTCTGTAGTCTCCTGCTATGAATGGTTAAAATGTGCACATTTCAATAAAATGAGAATTAGAAGCAATCACCTGGAAGCAATGTCATAAAACATTATGATATACCATTAAAAAGGAAGCTCGTTGTTCATTACCCTTTCATGAATAAAAATAGCCAGCTAAAATATCAAGGTCATAACTGTTATTTCATTGCCCACAAAGGCACATCATAGAACTGAACTGTCCCAGATACCCTGGGATTTCATCAGCTACTGCTCACCCAGGGAGCTGTGATGGATGCATGTGTGCCTGTCCTCACGTTATCCCAGCTGCAAGGTAACTCAATCCTGTTTAAACAATTTTTTGAGATTTCACTCTGAAACAGACATGGCTTATAAGCAGGTTTATAAAGGGGCTTATAAGCAGACTCATAGCATGAGTTGGCTGGGCACGACTTTAACCTGTTGCAAGTTTACTGCTCCCAGTGAGGGGACATCCCCATTAAAGACCCCCAGTGCCAGGAGTCACAAGCCAGGAAAGCCTGCAGTGCCATTGCCTCCATCCAGCCTGCTTTCACCAAGTCTCAACCACAAACATCCGCCAAGCCCCGCGGGGCAGGCAGCATCTCTCACCCTTGTCGTTGCTTCCTCCGACGTACTTCAGGAGCTTGACTGCCCCTTCCTTCGAGGCTTCGTCGAACGGCTTCCCCACCAGCTCCACGGCGGCGAACCTCCCGCCCTCGCACGCCCTCTCCTCGTAGCTGACCTGATCCTGGGGAAGGAGATGGGGATGGAGGCGCTGCCAGGGTGAACGTGCTGTCCGGGGGTGATACCCGCTTTCCCTCGCAGCGCCTTAGCGCAGAACCCCCCGGGGAACAGCGCCGGCCGCCCGCCCCGGCACAGACCTTCTCGCCCTTGCTCAGCAGGCGGTAGGGCCATGCCTCCACCGTGCTCAGCAGCGAGTTCTTCACCATGCCCAGCATGATGCCGCAGCTCAGCTCTGCCCCGCTCGGTTCGGCTCCGCCCTGTTCAGCTCGGCTCGGCTCTACCCCTGTCGGCCGGGCTCGGTTCGGCCCCGCTCGGAGGAGGTGGGAGGGCCGCAGCCGCCCCGCCCGCAGCGCGGCCATCGCCCCAGGGCGCGCCCGAGGACGCCTGCGCCGCGGGCCCGGGGCCGTGCGAGGGCACCGGGAGCGGCGGCAGTGCGGGGCCGGGGGCCGCGGCCCGGAGGGTGAAGTGTGGGGGTTGCCGAGAAGTGTGAGGAGTCATGAATTGCGGGCAACAGATGGTATTCATCTCTGGAAGACAGGAAATATGAGAGGGGATATGAAAGGAATGAAATACAGGAAGAGGAAAGTACTGGCAAAGCGTGCCAGTCACACATAGCGTGGAAGGGCACCATGCTCCTAGAATTGCAAAATCATAACCCCTTGTTTTATGGGTCTTTTTTGGTTTTGGTTTTCTTTTTTTGGGGTTTTTTTGTTTGTTTGTTTGTTTGTTTTGGGTTTTTTTTTAATAAACAACTTATAGGGAACATAGTTGTTTTTTAAGGAAATGGTCTGTGTCACTGGGTATTGTAAGTTTTGGGTGAGGGGTAAATTTTAGAAGTTGCTAATGATACCTGATCTCCCTCCACTGACCACCCAACTGGTGTTTTAAACTTGTGTTTAAAAGTTCCATCCAGATTATTTATCAGAAATACATGTAAATGAACGCAAAAGAGAATTTAGATGGCTCCTGTAGCTGGATACATTTATATCCATAGAAGACTTAAACACCTTGTGACAAAGTGGTTTTTTGTTGTATAAGCCCTGTTAAAGGACAAGTGCCAGTTAGAGAAAGTGGCTTACCCAGAATCTTTTAAGAAGATGTTAGCAGAAGCAGAAATCAAAAACCAGTCCCTGGGAATCAGTCTCATGGGTCAGGCCAGCTTCCCCAGAAAAATGGGATAGAGGCATCTCAAGTTGCTCAGCTGGACTTCTGCCTCCTCAAATAGAAGATGAACAGTGCAGAAGTAGGCTGGTGCATAACCTTGCTACACTATTAAAGGGCAAAAAATAAAATTATAAAAGAAATAGGACACTAAAACTTTTCCATCTTGAGAGAGGGTTATGCAAAGGCAAAGAGGTTAAAGAAGCTGGCTGTTATCATCTGAGCAAACAGGCTGTGTTCAGGTCACAGAGCTGGGCTGAAGCCTGGCATGGGCTTTCACAGAGTGTATGACAGAGGCTGCTATCACTGGTAACAAGGTCACAGACTAGGAATTTATTAACCATTTATATTACTTGGTTTATTCACCTTTGTGCAAGAAATTGGAGAATTATAATATACATTGCATGCTGCAGCTTATTTGTTCTCTTTTAAAGCAAATGGTGACTTCCTCCATTGTGCTGAGGAGGTTTTGCCAAGACTACAGACTTCCACCTATATCAGCGTAGGAATACGTAGGCTGGGTTAGACTGGCGGTCCATCTGGCCCTGTCCTCTGTCTCTGGCAGAAGATGGTGGTGGACATCTAGGTATAAAGTAAAAGTATGCAATGATCTGGTCTGGCACCAGCTGTCTGTAACTTGAGGGACTTAGGGAAGTCTCATTTTTCTGTTTCAAGTAGTTCTCAATTTATACAACTTCAGGTTGCATGATAAAATGCTTGTGTCTAAAATACGACCATGAAAGCTAACATTGATGTTGTACTCTTTCTCCAGATGAGACCAAAATAACCAGCAGTCCCTGCAGCTCCAAGAAAAGCATTCCTTGGAGGGATCAGCAGTCTATGCAAAGATGCAGCTGTTGGTCCAGCACAGCCGAGAAATTCTGAATGCAGAATAACAAGAAGTTAGGGGCCTTTCTCTCCTGTTATTCCTTGTAATTTATGTAAATATATTCCGGAATCAAAATGCTCTACATTTCCTGAGAAATTATGATGACAACTTCAACAAAGGCACAATTGTATCCTTTTATCAGCCTTTTCACAGTCTTGATTTTTTCCTTCTCTAGCTAAGCAGTGTTTCAAATTCCCAAGCTAAAGCCAAAGAGAGCCAAGATAGAATTTTGTTATTTTCTGAAAACCTGAACTCAGAGAATTTACCTCCGGGAAATATTTATCAGATTGTGTCGTACACTGCTCATACCTCCCCCACTCAAATAACTCCCAGATTGCAGCTAAAATTCTTACTGTGTTAATTCTTCTGGTCCATTCTGAAAGATTTCATATGAAACTACTTTTTCCCCCCTTTCCTTCCCCTCCAAAATTTCCTTTTGGAGGTTATTGTACTGTCACTGAATTTCTTTCCATAAACTCAGGCTTTGGGAATCCTTAAATAACTAGTCTGCATCCTCACTGTGACTAGAGAGTGTTTTCAAAACAACTGTCATGCCAGACACTTCCACAATCATTTAGATAGTCCATTCTTTATTTGTGTTCTCATAAATTGCTTCATCCAGACCTCAAAGACAACCTGTTTCTTTTCCTCTCTGGCTCCCCTTCTTATGTTTCAACACATTTCATATACATAGTTGACTGCAATTCTAAATGGAAATCTCTGTATTGGATTTATCTTTAGAGACCTGAAGGGCAAGCCCACTCTATCCTCCATTCAGTGCATAATTTGATTTATCCACTTTTTTATTGCCAGCTTTATTGTCGGGAACACACAGGCAAAGACAAGCTGAAGGCAGGGTATTGTGGGTAATCCCTGAGGGACCAAAGTCTTTGGAGAGTGTGGTTGTTAATTTTCTACAGATATTAATTGTGCTAAAGGATGTTGGGAAATGTCTGGAGGTCAGTGCTGGCATGTGGAGAAAATATGAACTCTGTGAGCTAGGCACTAATTGAATTATTATCTGTGAATTTAGGGACTGAAGAGTCTCTTAAGCTATTTTGGAAAGTTCTTCCAGACACCTGCCTTTGCCATTAGGTATCTAAATAGTTTGGAAAAAAATTTTTTTAAAAAATCCCCTGGTTTCCATGGGTCTTGGCAAAATCAGTTCAATGTGTTTCAGAGTGCTGGAAATTCTGAACATACCTACTGAATAACACTATTCTGAATGCACAGTTTCAGGTAGCTAGAAAAACACCCTATGCAGAAGGTGGATGTTCAAATTTGGTCCCTGGCAATTGATATATCTTCAGTGTTGAAGCATGATGTACAGACCAATGTTATCCAGCCCTACACACCCTCTGAACATATGAACATGGACAATAGGTTAAGGCTATATTTTGAAACATAACTTCCTCTCCCTCTCCCTGCCTAGCTAGAACTGCCAAGCACTAATCCATCTTTCTACATTCATCAGTTGTTTAGCACTTTTGAAGTTCAAATTCCCCAGCTGTTTCAGATGGAGTGCTTTAAAAATAGGGCAGAGAGAGAAATTCACCTGATCTTTATAGAAAGGCCTTCCTCTGGTAAGCAGAAAGAATGCTTGCATAGGATAAAGGTATTCACACTCAAGTAGATTGAGCTTGTCAACTTTTTTTTTGCTTGGGGCACAAAACAGCCATCATTAAAGAACAGCACCAGGTTTCACCTACTGACTAGGTTTGGAAGGCAGCAACAAAATGCAGATGTTCTGGTCTTCTTAGCAAAGCTGACTTGTGTGTGTGCTTTACTTTTTTTCTCTCCAGCAATGTCCAATTGAGAAAGGCTTAAGCAGATGAAAAAACAAAGATTTCCCCTTTTTCTGGTAGAGAATTAAGTGCTCTGAGGTCTCATGCGAGCATATAACCTCCTGTGTGTTGGGAGTCTCCGCAGCTGAGTATTTCCACTCCTTTGGCTCTGCAGAGCATTCAGTCGAAGGGGAAGGACAGTTTTGCTGATGACATTGAGACGTCTGTTCAATTCTTCCAGCCTTTTCCTTATCAACTGGACTTCCCTCACAAGGTTGTCCACAGCTGCAGAGACAGGGCGGAGACTACAAAGAGAGTAATATCGAAGAATAACTCAGTTTAGGGAGTGTTTCTGAGCAATTGATTTACCTTGACCTTCGTTACTTTACCAAAGTAATTTACCATGACCTTTGTTTCTTACTGGGTAAGGGTCCTTGATGATAAAAGAGTTGAAAGCAACCATTAAAAGATGCTTCAAAGCTACCCTGCTCTTTGGTGATGGGAGTTCATCTGAGGGGCCCATCTGAGCCCTGGAAAGCACAAGCTTCAGGACCAGCATAAGCAATATGGTCTCTATTTTAATTAGTAATAGTTAACTAGGAGTACACATGGAGGCTAGGCCAGTGATTCCCATGGAGTACTGTTAGTCCTCGACATTTCTAATGAACCAGTCTGTGTCCTTGCCAGCAAACTCGTAATTCAAAGCCCAGTACATCCTGAATGTGGCTGGATAGTCTCATCACATCTTCCTGTACTAAAGTTAGAACATTCCAAATACAAGACTTAATATCACCTCTGATAATCTGAGGCACCAATGAATTTCAGCACTGTTGGTGTGAAAGTTGTGATGAATTCTGTGCCTAGTAACAACAGCCACCATGCAGCGAGGGAGAAATCCACTTGATGCCAGAGGCCAATACATAATCTATGAAGTATTCCTCTGAAACTCTGATTTGCAGATACTGTGTGACCAGCTGCCCAATACCTTTTTTATGCTTCTAGCCTTTCCTCTTCAAATGGTTCAATGTGTAACGTTTGCAAACTTTTTTTTTCTTGTTCCTAAAGAGAACAGTAAGTTATGGAAGACAGCCACTTTACTTGCTTTATCAACAATTTAGATTTAAGTGATATAAGGTTTCTAGTAATTCCTAGTATTCTCTTTTCCTCTCTTTCTTTCTCTGCCTTGCCTACTGTCTTTCTGGAAATATGAGATTGAAGTAGATCTTGTGAGTTTGTTCAACAGTTAATATCTCCTGCAATGCAAAGGGGGAATACAATGACATGAACTAGTGAATAGCTTTCCCAGATCTAAGTATTAGAGACTGAAAAAAAACCCCATCACAGACCAAACCAGCTTCTTTTCTCTGACCTGTGGCCAAGCCCATGTGTGGATTTGTAGAACAATTCGGTTTTTTCCAGACTGTTCTCACAAGTGTGAGCTGCCAAGGGCATTTTCTTTAGGAACTTTTTTGTAATACAGTGATGACAGTTGAGACTGTTTCACAATAGTTAGCAGAGTATTGTTTACTAATCCAAGCTGCTAGCACAACAAGTACTGAGACAGTGTGTTTTATTTCCCCACAGCTGAGAAATATGAAAACTCATCTTTAAGAAGATGAATCCTACTCAAGGAAGAACACCCAGGAGAGGCCTGAATCCCACCTCCAGATGAGAGGAATTACCTGGAGAACTCAGGCAGGAGAGCATTTGGGTTGTTCAGCAGAGTATGCTTCATTTGCCAGAAGATGTCGTTTCCCCATTTCTCAAGGGTTTGAGTAATGCTGTAAACACCTTCTATGTTGACCTTGTCAGCTAGGTTAGCAGGATGTCCATGGAAGAGAGGAAAACAAATGTGTCAGCACAAGAAAATATGAGCCAGTGCTCTGAGTTTGATTCCATTCCTCATCACAACTCAGTTGCAATGAAATGCCAAATAATAAACACGTGGAGGATCTAAATTAAAAAGTAGGTAACTCTCCCTCACAGTGTAATTCTCTGCCTCCGGGTACCCAGGCTTTCTGCTGTCACTGGATACCCCAGCCAATTATTTCTAAAACTATTTTTTTTCCAGAAGTCTCATCAGCTACTCAGGAATCAGGAAAGAGCAGTCATGTATGAGCATGGTCTATCTCACTCCAAGGACAAAATAAGTGAATCTGCTGAACGCCTCAGTGCCTCCTGAACCACCACTGTGACTTCCTACCGCCTTCTCTGTAGTTCCATTTCTGATGCTGGTCCAGAAAGTCCTCCTGAGATTTACTGCAGGGCAAAAGGATGAAGAGGAGGAAAAGAGGAAGAGTCACCATGATGGCTGTTGTAGGATTTTGACTTCCCCGTCTCTGTGGAGACAAAAAGTCTTATTGAATGCTTTATTTCTTTTTCCTTCTCTTTCTCCACTTCCCGTCTGTCACCACAACACCAAATTTCTCTTTGGTGATGTTTTTATTTAAAATGTTGTTCAACTTGTCCAGAATAGGTTTTACAGAAGCACAGGGACTTTTCAACTTTACTTCCTTTTCAAGCAATAGAGTGGTACTGAGCTGCTTCATCAATCAGCAGCAGCTGGAGAAAGAGCTTTGCTTCCTATGTAGCTGTGTTTGGATAGCACCTTATAGCTACAATTGTTCTAGCAGTGTCTGGATGAGGTACTACAAAGTGTGAGAATCACTGCACCCCTACCTTGTATTTGGGAGAAACGAGGTAAACAACCATTAAACAATTTATCAAGAGTCTCATAGTGGCCAGAATAAAAAAAAAAAGTTCTTTTTGATCTGATTCCACTAACCAGTGGCAATATCTTAGATGCTGCCCAGTGATGGAGCCTCAAAGTTAACTTCACTCGCCATGTACTAGTTCCACCTTGCCCTGGTGTCATGGGGTCTTTTCCTCCTGAGCAAAGCTGCAGAGTCGACAGGACATGTATATGAACTGATGTGAACACTTACCTAACTCCTTGTTTCCTTTCAAGTTTACTCTCATTCCCAAGCCAAGGAAGTCAACCCTAACCTACATGCCTTCCTGGGCAAGTACTATCTCTAAACATAAAAGGATAGATCAGTCTCTCCTCAACTTACTCATGCTGATTTGTTATTCTGTCCTAATAAATTAATCCCTCAGTGTTGAGTCTGGCATTTTAATTTAAAAAAAATGTCATGAACAGCTGTTCAGCTAGAAATTGGCTGATAATATCCATTAAGCACACATTGCACATAGCAAACAGAAAACGCATTGCCAGGTTCGTGGAGTTTAGTGATGATTGCAGTCATCTGTAGTCACAGTGATGGAGGGGCTTATGTGAGAAGCAGGCACTTCCAGAAAATCTGAATTATTCTCTTGTTCAGGTACATGCATCAAAAGCCTAAGATATCACTGCAAAATATGAGGGCATTAAATTTCTTTTTAAATATAATACAACCTTCATCTCCTGACCATCTGGAAAGAATTCAGTCACCTCAAAACCTACCAGAAGCTGTAGCAGATAAAGCAGTAAATAAATAATTCCTTTCACTTTGTGCCTTTCTTGCATTTGATCACTAGTGCTTTTTAACTGCAACTTCATTTATTTTTCCGCTATTTAAAGTATCACTATGAATATAGCCATATTAATGGAAAATGTAATGATACTTTAAAAACATTACTTTCCATCTGTCAGGATGTAATTTGTATTTAGTATTCTTCTAATTGGAGTATTCATTTAAGGAAAAATAAATTACCTTCTTCCTATCTCACACATGCATACACCTTTTCTTCCTGCTAACTCAGAGCTGCCAAAATAAAGATCTTTAAGAAGGTCTGACGATATCACCAAGGCTCATAATGAAAAAGTGTTCATGGACCTTCTTGAAACTATTTGCAATGACAACATACTTCCTCCACCTCTCAGGTTTTCCAGATAAATGTGCCAGCCTTTGCAGCTTTTTTTCCCTCTCTTTCTTTGAATGACTGTGCCCTACACATGCCTTTTTAATCTTCCCTGATGGGAAAAGACTTACCAGATACCTATGTGTCTAATTACTAATTATTTGAAAATGCTGTCCGCATCAAGGAGACAGTGGGCTTCCAAGCTAATTGGAAAACTTCCTGAAGTGATTGTTCATTCTTTATCCTTTCCACCTCCCATGTGTTTCGATACCCCACAGCTGGGATACTTCAATCTTTCTCTATTTGTTAAAAGTAGGGTGGTAATAAATTCCACCTACATCTTATACTGAAAATCCACCCTACTTGAGCTCCAGCTTTTTTAAACATCAGGTGTCCAAATGAATCACAATACCCACATGTTCTATTTGCAGGGCCCCTCACATACCAGTTTCTTTGTAGCTTTGCTCCCTGCATTCCTGAGGGTCTACTGTGATTTATTAGCACAGTAAACATCAGGTTAATAATAATCTTCGAAGTAGATTCTCATACCTTAGACACACAGAAAATGAGCACTCTTACCTCTCTTAGGTGGAAGTGTAGACAGCAAATGGATATTTACTAAAAAGGTTCCTAGCTGAAAAAGTCTGTGGGATCATCTGTAACAGGAACCAGATCCTCAGCTGATTCAAATGTCTTCTGCTCCTTTGCAGAGTTGCACTGGAAAGCACAGGGTAGAACACGGATGGACAAGCAGGGAGAACTTTCTCACATCCTTGGACAGAAACTCTTTCCTAAATGCAAAGAATAACAATATCAACATATTAGCTTTGCCATTTTTACTATTAATTACAATAATATGAAGTGCTGTCAGAAAATTACATCACATTTTGCCCTTGGAGTAGGGAGGCTCAGTGATTCACTGTACAGTCCCTTCATCTGCAGGCAGAAGACCAACAATATTTTTTTCATCTTTTAACCTTTTGATTCCTCACTTTGCCATGATAAAAGAGCTCAGCTAGCTTAATATCCCTGACCACAGCCCTGCTGGGATCAGCAGTTGTGCCATCCAAGCCAGAATCCCTGCCTCAATGCAAAGGAGTACTGCCAGTATTTGAACACCCATCGCTGTCCCTCTCCCATTAACCCCTTTGGTTTCTTGTTGCTCCATTTCCAGTGCTCATCCTTCCTCACAATGTAGTGGGCAATCGCAACAGAGCTCTGAGATTTCCTTGGTATCTGCCTCAGACTTTGACAACTGGGGTCAAGTGTGATGACTGAAATGCATCATTGCTTGTGGGCTGTACTGCCTGCCAGGATATGGTGGATTTTCTCAGGTTACCTTCTTCTAGTACCAAACACAGCTTCATTTCAGAGACCTGTATCTACCCTGAAGCCTGAGAACACACTCATCCTATTGCAGACGTGAGTTGTTGCTTTACGAAGCAGAGTTTGCCTGTCCTTGCACATTCATAGGACTTGAAACCTTCCCCTCTACTTCTGACTGCTCTAAACACATGCCCTCTTCTGAGTGCATCAGCATCCGGGTGTGTTAGCTCAAGCCCATGCTTGCTTTGAGAAGACGTTGTTAATTAATCAATCCCTGCAGTGATACCTAAAATGAAGAAATTATTTTTCTGCATTTGAACATTGATATGCAAGTGATTTACATTCATGCTTTTCATTTGAGTCTGTTCTCCTCATAACTTTTTCAAGTTCCTTTTGAGCTACTTTCAGATTGAAGTTGAAGAGTGATGCTGGATTTTGAGTTGTTTGCAGGAAAATAAAATATACTTCTAAGTGAATGTCCTAGTTTGAAAGACAGGTGTCTGCCAGGGAGGGCAGGAGCCTCCCTTGGAATGGAGAATGCAAACCCCCTCCCTGCAAATTATTATAATTTTGAAATTAAGGGGCTCTGAGGCAAAGCTATGAAGATAGGAATAACAGTTCTTTACTAGTATGTATAACAAGGCAAACAAACAACAATAACTATGGCATTAACAACAAAACAGAATTAGGAACCTCGTGACGGCCTTCTTGGCCGAGACGGGAAGGGGTGGAGGAGAGGCTTTGCTTCACAAAACCATGGGGCAGTCTCATCCCGGTGCCCCCCCTGCAAGACCCTGAGCAGCACCAAGCTGGAACGGCAGGAATGGGCAGAAATCCCGGGCTGGTGGATGAGAT
>VZUI01055294.1:0-18596 GCA_013401135.1 Cettia cetti | reverse complement strand
CAGTTACAAGAGATAAAGAAAAAAACCAACATTTCCCCAACTGCTTTCAACAGATGAAATAGAATACACATTTTTTTGGTTCCATAACCCAAGATACGGGTAAGCAAGGCTATAAAAGCCAGACACCTAAAGTTTCAATTATTTTTTAAAGGATTGACTGTCTCAACACAGTATTTGAAACACTTCTGCTGTCTGCATTTTGAAACCAGTGGTGGTGGTGGAGAGTTCAGCCCCAGCAAAGTGCTGCTGTGGCTGGGAGCCCTCCTACAGTTACATCCCTAGGTAAGAGTGGCCACATGGATTTGTGCTACAAACAGCAGCTGAACACTCAGCAAACATGTGGAGCCATACCACCCAGATTTGGGGTCATAATTTTATGCCCTTGTGACCTCTATTGATGGCTGCATTGCAAAGATGAAGGCACTGGACTTAGCTGAAGTCCAAGGAGGTGGGTCGGACACAAACATAAATGCTCTCTGTTTATTTTGTATCCTCTTTTCCTAGAGAAAACTAAGGCAAAGGGGATAATGGAAGTACTGCCAGCCTTCCTTATCGCCGTGCAATGGGACCCACTGGGTGTTGGGAGGTCAGTTTGCATTGCAGGAAAAACTGGGGTACAATCACCCTCCTCTGCCATTAGCGAAGATTCTGGAACTACCAGAGGAAAGGTCTGGGCACTATTGGAAAAAAAAAAAAAAATTAGTTTCCAGGAGAAGATTTATGGATAAGGAGGAAACACCTAGGATCCTCCAGTGGAAAGCAATCATTTGGGACTGCAAGTCAGCCACAGCTACTAGACTGAGAAGATAGCAAAACTGTTTGGCATATACCACAGAGACTTGGGAATAAAGTTATCCTGCACCAAATTCCTCTGGCACAGTGAAAATCCCTCCTGAAGACTGCTTTGAGGAGAGTTTGGATCTCCATTGCTGCGCTACAGTTGCTCTCAGAGCACCTGCCCTCATGATTAGGTGCTAAATTCTGCCTTGTGATCTCTCATCAGGCCAACTAAGACCAACAGGGCCAATTAAATGCTGGAGGGAAAGATAAGGATCACTAATCAACTTGCAAATCGTCTAATCAAACCATGCTGTTCGCATCCCACTGTTCCAGTGGATTTATAACTATAATTATCCTATTTTAATTTTTTCCCAATCAATTTTACATGAGTATTTATTTTTGTGCACTAAACATATTGTCCTCCATAGACTCAAGGAGTTTTTTATAGTCGTGCTTCTCAAACAGCCACCTTGCGTGGCAACTCTTAACCTTGATGCATATATAGACACAGACAAAAAACATTTCTAAGGTATGGCTCTTTGCCAAATTGAAGCATTTTTTGGTGTGTGTGTATATATATATGTCTGGCTTACATATATATTTACTTTCATAAGGGATTTTGTGAAAAATCTGAATATTAGTAGATAATTTAGCTGCACTATAAGATATGACAGATTAAAAGACTATAAAAGATTTCATGAATTTTTTTAGAATGGTTTGATTTTCAGAACAACTAAAATCCTCACATCTTCAGTGGTTTAGTTAAATCCTGTGCAGGCCTCAGGCCTTCCCTTTCTACAACAGCTAGACCTAATAAATTACATATTGCAAAAACAGTGTTAATGAGGAGACCACAAGCATACACTTAGGTTACCTAATATTTTATATTTTAAAGATTTTTAAAGAACATTTGGAACAGCTCGTTCTTTTTTCATCTGAAACACCTCCAACAGCATTGCAGCAGTTATCATGAAGTCTCTCTTAGACCTCTGAAAAATCTCTTTTGACCTGAGGATATCGAAAAAAGTCAAGGATCCTTTCTTTTTTTGTGTTCCCCAGGGCAGAGCCCCTTCATGTCTCAGAGATGCCATTTCAGGTGGATACTGTCGGGTGGGATAGTTAAAAATGGAGCCCCTTCGTCATCACTTCCACTCCCCAGCTGTGAAAGCATATTGGATATGCAGAAAAAGTGAGGCAGGTATAGGTTTTGGCCTATACGTCTGCTAACTGACTCTTATAGCAGCATGGTTTAATGACTTTTGATAGGATCTTGCAGATTACATGAGCTGTTGAATCCTGGCATGAGTTTTCTTAGGTAAGCTCTGAAATTCTTGGCAAGAAATTAAGCAGATTCACAGTCAAAAATGGGACAGAAGCCAGTGAGTTTGTGAATTATCCTTGTAGAAAAACGTAATCCTGTCCATTGTATTGAGACAATGTGCTAAAGACAAAAATAGAAAGAAAATTATTTCTATACTTACAGCTCGACCAAAATAGTATTAATGACAGAACACTTATCAGGCTTGCATTGTGTGTAAAGGCATGGAAATTTTTAGTTGTTCTAAGCATATAGGTTTGGAGCAAAGAAAAGGAATGATTTTCCACAACTATAAATGAGTCTTCACCTTTATGGTGCCCTATTCAACCTGCTCTGACAATTCCCCTCTATGAAAACCCTTGTATTGACCTAACAGCTTCAATCCCCAGCTAAGGCTTTCTTCATTGCAATAAGCAAAGCAATCACAGAAAATATCTGAAACTCAGGAAATTACAGAGCTTTAGTAAAAAGAACATAAATCCCACCTTTTAAATCAAGAACCTTTTGTGGTCATTTGTGTTTTCCATATGTGCTGTACATTGAGCCAAAAACCTCTGTACATCCCCAGACCTAAAGCTGAAGAGGTAGCTGTAACACATCAAGCACAGCTCTGTTTTGCTACTGGAATAAAAGCTTCACCAAGCTGCCAAAAATAAAAATATAATGAACCCCCACCCTAAAATGTATTTCTGTATTCCAAACGGTAGTGAGAGATGACAAATAGCTGGCAAAGGCAGCAATTAATTCGATCAATAGATAAACTACACAAATTCCAGCAGAAGCTTGTAGAATGCCATTATTGAAAAATAAAGCACAGCTACTGAGGCAGCTCATGCAGTCAATCATACCACACATTTAAGGCAATTCTGCTCTTCATGGGCTCACGGAATGTTGACTAGAAATATAAATACGTGGAAGACATACAAAACAGCAGCCTCTGCAGGCCAGATTTTAGGATTTGACTGGGGCTTAATCCAGATCAGTGCTTTTGGAACAGAGTTTTATGGCTGGGCTCCTCTGCTGCAGCTTTACAAGCAGTAAATTCAGAAATACAAAATCAATGTGGAGACTGTGTAGCCCATAGCTCCCTATCTGACTCATGGCTGGCAGAGTTGCCTGTTCCATGGGATTTACCATGTCTGGATTGAGCTGTCAGAGAAGGCTGAATATATATGGGAGATGGGAGCAGGTAAACCTCACCCAGGGACCCTGGGAACCCCCAGGGCTAGCTGCCAGGGTGCTGGGAACACTTGTACTGGCAGCTAAATCACATAAAGCTCCCCGATGGATAATGGGAGTTTTAAACCTGCTCAAACAGTAACAGTATGTAGTCCTGGATAGATTTAAAGGAAATATTTGTTTCTCTCTCTGCACTCTGCTTAGAAAGGAATCTTTCAAATTACCTGGTTTGGAGAAGTTGGTTTTTTTTTTTCCCCTAGGAGAATGATCATGGTCCCTCCTTGATGTTTGCCTCAAGAAAACAATGTGTAAACTGGAAACCATCAAAAATCCTAACACTTCCAAACTTACAAAGCAAATCAATTTAATAATAAGAAGTGGAAATCTCAGACTGATAAGAATACTGGGAAGCCAAATATATCAAAGAAGTGGCTGTTGTCCAGCATTGAAACAACAGATACATGCCCACAGTATTTAGAATGTGTGGTGAATTATCTGTCAGTCACTGTAGTACAATCCAGATAAGCCAATGATGTGTTTAATGGGACAGTGGCACAAAAGCAATATTGGAATTCAACTAAAGAAAAAATCAAAATGACAGTAGAGGTTTACATTTTTATTGATACTTCATTCATCAGTGGTTGGGACAGATACCTGCACCCCAGTAGGCCCCTGAGGTACTTATAGCCAGAAAGTTGAACCCTTAGAAACACATAATTTGAAACCCCTATTCCTACAGAAAGATCTTTGTTAAGGACAAGCTACAAGATTTTCCAGAATGGGGATGTAAAGCTGTACACACACCTCAAGAGAATTCTAAAATGTTTGGTCAAGTGCAAGTAAAAACTTATCTAAGTACAATGAGATAAGCAGGGTCTTCTGAAGACAGTAGCATTGCATCAGTTAGGAATTCAGCCCAATTTTATTATTTGGAAACATGGCAAATAATTTATTACTGTAACCATTTGCTTAGGGGTTCAATTAATAAATATTTATGCAGCTGTTTCTGCTAATGTGGTTTATCAGTAGAATGTCAGTGGGTACAAATGATGTAATTTAAAATCATTATATATTTAATGGTCTGTTCAAGGATAAATTAACCTGTATAATGCAATATATGTTACTAATGTGATTCGTAGATTTTTTACTTGGAGGCATCCAGATACATACATTTATTGGAAATGCAAGAATTCATTTATTTCATAGTTTAATTGCCTCAGATCAAAAATCAGAATTATAATGAAAAGGTTTTGAAGAACACATTAGTACTTTGTCATCTATTAGGTGCACAATTTGATGCGAAAAAAGTATATTTCTAAAAACAAGATGCCATAAGCATCATTACTTGAATTGCTTGGAAGTTACACAGTGTCATTTTATATTGAAGAGTGCGATGGGAGACCTCAACTGCATCTTTCTTGCCAGGTACAGCTTCCATCTCCAGAAGAGGTTCACTTTGTGAATAACCCCCATGTTACAGCCCCCACAGTGTTCTGGGATCTCTCTGAGGAGGTGACTCTCCAGTGGAAAGAAGGATGTTGCCTTTGCCATTCCCATTGGCTAAGATGCTGGGAAGGATTTTGGAGAGACCTGGAAAGGAACTGGAGCCTGCAGTCTGGGCTCCTTCCCATCCCTAATACCTGAACCAAACAAAGGCAGCTGTGAAGCAAAGAACTGAAACTCTCCTCCTTATTCAAATCTTGCACATCTTCTCCAAATGCTGCTTCTGCCCACCAACCTATATTCACCTGCTGAATGCTGAAATCCAACTTCAATGAGACAGCATGATTTTCTACCTAATTCATTGTCTCACCATAATACAAAGGTGCTTGTCTGCAAACTGGATCCATGTGAGATGACACAGCCTCAACCAGCAGTAAATGTAGGAGCTGTTGCCTGCACATGGCTAAGTCACTCTATCAGTATTTCAGAAGGATGTGTGTTTCTCCACAGTGCAAAAATGCTGAAGTCAAAGGTTCCACCATTGCTAATAGTCCTGGGGCTATTATCTCCATGCTTTTTTCCCAGCATGGAGAAAATAATTTATGCATCTTATATTGCTTGTGGGAGTGAAACTAGAAGTAGGTGCCCACATCCAGATACTTACTCACTGCTTCTCATTCTCTGAATTAGTTTTTTTCTTTTTTATAAGGCAAGCTCTCTGATATCTATTAAGCTTTTGCTTCAAGAGTGTCATCACCAGACCTCCCACAGCTGTTATTTATTAAGGACACAGAAAACACTGGTTGTATTTACAGCTCTGAGGGCCACCAGTGGGTCTTGCAGCTCTGCTCCAAGTCTGGGCACAGCTGCACAACTTCTGCAAACCAGGGCTATATTTGAAAGCCTGAAAACTCCTTTGTGCTGTTGGTATTTGTTTCACCATATTTATTGTTTCTAACTTGGCAAGTAACCTTGTAAATGTGTAGAAGTATTGACTTCATTGGCAGGCAATCTGTGTTGAACAAGGCAACATAATGATACCTGCCTCGCTGCAATGCAGCAGCCAAACCAAACTTCTGTCACAGCATAGAGAGCTTCCCAGCTGTTTTATTCTTGAGAAACATTGATAAGTGATTTAAAAGTGCACAGTGGATAAATGGTTTAAAAGTGTACAGTGCCTATCCATACCGATGCTTTCTGAACTGTGACATGAGAAGAACTACCGGTGCAGGGGATAGGAAAGGGGAACAGGGTTTTCCTAGGGACAGGTTTTTACAGCAGCTACTGCAGCAAGGGAAGGTGCATCAGCAATGTCCTGTGCTGTAGCAAACCTCCACAGAAAATTGCTTTCATCTAGCCAGCACTAAGGGTGCTTAGAAAAGGAAAAGAGAACTGATATGAAAATCTTTTTCCACTGTTTTAGACAGGGAAGTGCCAACTGTAGCATTTTTTAACTATCCTAGGCAGTATAAACATGAATTCATGCAATCATGTGAGAATGGGCATAGTGTTTCAGTGGCTTCTATCACTTTGGGAGTAAGGCATATTTGTTTACCACGCTGCTCACTTCAGGCATGTAACCTAAATATGATCCAAATGATTGAAATTAGGAGCTTTATTATAGATATTCCTAATAAGCTGAAATTAGAGGACTGGAATGTACTTCCTGAGTGTGGGTGCTATTGGCAGCACCAAGGGGCTACACCACAGAAGCCCAAGTACAAGCAAATTTGGACAGAGCTGTATCACAGAATAATAGAATATCCTGAGTTGGAAGGGACCCCCATTGGTCATTGAAGTCCAACTCCTGGTTCTGCAAAGGAAAAACCTAACAGTCACACCACAGGCCCAAGAGCATTGTCCAAATTCTTCTTGAGCTCTGTCAGGCTTGGTGTTGTGACCACTTCCTCGGGGAGCCTGTTCCAGTGCCCAAACACCCTCTGGGTGAAGAACCTTTTCCTGATATCTAATCCAAGCCTCCCCTGACACAACTTCACGCTGTTAATCATGTGAGATCCTAAACACACCTGAACCTCAATGCAGCCAGACAGACGATTTCCTGCCTCAGCAGCCTCCATGCCAGAGCACCCTCCAGGTCTTCCCCAGCACTGGAATACTGGGGCTGTCACCACTGCTTCTCAGCCACCAAGAGCTTTTCCATTCAGCAATATGTGAGATCAGATAAGAGATAAGAGTAAGAAGGAAACTGCAAAGGGTTGTCAGCTGTCCCCAAAGGGTCCTGTAATGAAAATCCTCAGTTAAGATATTGCCTCCTTCAGGTGGTTCACTTTGTGTGTTTGGGGTTAAAAGGATACTGATAAGACTGACTAGGAGACAAAAGGAGTTAACACTCTTGAGGAGGGCAGGGAAGGTGAATGGAAAAGAGGACCCAGTTTGTCATATACATTCTGTAAACAGCAGTTTCCTGCCCGCTGTGAACTGACCACAGTGACCACATCTCCAATGAACCTCATGCTCTCCTGATGATAAGCATCCCAGACAGAAAGAATGTGACATACCCTGAGGTTCAGTGACAAACAAATTGTGATTCATAAATAGAAAGTTTCAAAAAGAAGTAGCAAAATGATTTTTTTCTATATCTTTCTGCCTCAGAAAGACTGAGAAATATATTCTATCTTTTCTGGTACTAGTGGGAATGTTCTTCATGTTACTATTCAGAGCTAGACCCAGAGAATATTTAAACTGTGTATAAACCATCCTCAAGGCCTACTTCTTAATACAAGACATTCCCAGAATGTGATGTTTGAGTGGAGAGCTATAACAATTGCAGCTACATATTAAATATTGAGATATATAAATAGTTAATTTTACTACTTCTCAGTCTTCTCAGGTATTACTTTACCTTCCTTAATGATGAAGTCTCTGGAGCCAGGGGCGCATAGCAGCATTTGTGTGGAAAGCTCCTAGCAAACCCAGGGAGAAGCAATATTGTGGCTCTGCCAGCCCAGCACACCCCAGCAGCATCTCCCCAGACATGGGAGTGCTCTGCAGCAGCTACTCAGCACCTGCACGGGACACCCAGACCATTGACATCAGAGGGTGCTGTGAAGACCTAGATAATATTTTCCACTTTTTCTTTTTCATAGCCAGAATATGTATAAATTTTAGCTGTTCTTTCTCTTGGTGGTTACACCCTATCCAAGGAGTGATGGAGACGTAAAGATGGAGAGCTCAGACACGAGTGCAGGTCTCTGATCTGTTTGCCAGGTTGGAAGCTCTCTGCTACCCAGAAGAGAGCACTTTTTCCTTCACAAGGATAATTCTGGGCTAGACTTTCGTTTCCCTGTGTGCTGCAGAGCTACTCCGCCATGTATGTTCTCCTGTGTGGGTGGAGATAATCTCTGTGCCTTTGCCAGCACATTCTTAACTCTTTTGAAGCTAAGGGTCACAAACGAGTACTTTCTGTCATTGTCAGCCCATGCTTCAAAGTTATTTCAGACTTGCTTTGTGAATGGATTATTTTAACATACTTTACTATGTAATTTTGTTGAAAGGACCTTCCTGCAAGTTTAGAAATAGCAAAGCAAACTAGTATACCATGTGTTGTTTTTTCTCATGGGTTTGAGAATGAGTAAGTGTGGAAAGTGGGCAGGTTTTCACTTCAGATATTATTTCTGCACCAGTTTCATATATTCACCTTGCATATACAGATCTTTTGTTTGCCAGGAAAAAGGTTGCACTGGGCTGCAGTAGAGAATAAAATATAGACAATTTCTCACTACCTTGGCAAAGTTTGAGGTATCTCAAAGACCGTCACCCTGAAATTTCAAAGCTCATGTGCCAGGCCCTAAGTATCAAGGAACTATCTCAAATTTCTTTGGAGAAGATGATGTGGATTTTGAAGATGTTTCCAAGACCTTCTTGTCCTTGGGTGTAGATAGGGGAAAATTGTGGTAGCCCCACATTTGGAATGCAGCTGCTGATACAGAAGTTCTCATCCTACGTCTATTTCCCTTTTCCATTCTGCTACCATTTCCTTACCCCAGCACTGCTCTGCACAACCCATCCAGCTCCAGGTGTGCTCCTTGGCCTGATCAGGGAGACCACAAAACTCCAGAGAGGGGAGAAAAGAACACAGGCTCCCTTATTCCACCCTCCCAGGTCTGTGTTTGCATAGAAAGACAAGAAGGAAGACAGATGAAGGCAACCTGAAAAAATGGGCTCTACCGACTGAGTTCCTACAGCTGGGAGGTTAACCAAGCCATGGCTGAGTAGGACTGACAGCAAGTGCAGCCTCCAGTACCCAGGCCAGCAGCACCACACAGGATGAGCCATTGACTAATACTTTTCACAGGAAAGTGAAAAAGATTGAAATGTGTATGAGGTAGGGAAAAACATTTTGACAACTTGACATGTTTACAATTTTGAGCCAGACAACTGTTTCACTGTGGATTAAAAAACCCCTCCATTTCAAACAAAAGCTTTTCTTATGTTTTATCTCACAATTTCCATTGTTCAGCAGAAGAAAATTTATGAAAAGGAGAAAAACATTTCCCTGTCACCATCCCCCAATTTATTTTTTCAAACATATATGTATCTACTTTTGCCTTATCTCTCCTTTCCCCATTTTCCTGCCTCTTGAGACAGAAATGCTGATCAGATGGGGTTTCCCTTCCAGACTGAGCCTTGTACGACTTCTCCCATTTCAAAGATCAGCTCCAGTCCCAGCTAAATGCTATGAGCTACAGGGAATAAAAACACAACCAGCTAACAAATGTTGGCAAGACCACAAAATACAGATTGTGTCTGTAGGAGGAATATATTCTCATGCTGGGGAAATACTGAATTTTCACAACATTGAAGCAGATAATCTGGAGGAGGATGGAATTTTTTTCCCTAGCACTCCCTTATACAAATAAACAGCGCTGAGAAAACAAACTTGTTTAGGTGAGAGAGGGTTGAATTAAACAGCGGTATCCATTTGTGGTCACCTAAAGCTGCTTCTATGCAGATTGCTTATCTGTGTTTACTGCTCTAAATTGCCTAAATGGTGTGAGCAATTCTGGGGATGGGTGGATGTTGTTGTTGTTTAGGTTTGTTTGCCCTTGTCCTATGGACAGGGATAGACGAAAATAAGATTCCTCGTCTAACTTTGAGATCTCCTTTTTCTTCCTTTCTGATAATTGTGAAGGATACTTAGAGTACATTAGAATTTTAAAATCAGTAAATTATCCCTTCCCTATCTTGTGTATACTCTTGAATTAGTGTGTAGTGCCTTATGTGCATGGCTAAAAAGCAGAAATCGAATAAAGATGGTGAAGGCACCAGTAATTTGGGCACGTGGCCATTTTACCACACTTTATATTCATGCGAGAAAGCAAGCACCCCTTTAGCTACTATTAAAAAAAAAAAAAAAAAAAAAAAGCTCTGAGTTACATCAAGACCCAAATCCCCATCAAGACCCAAGACTCCCTCATGGAGTCTACATGATTCCCATGGGGAATCATGTAGACTCCATGAGGCTACATGATTCCCCATGTTTCTTCAGACTGTGAGCAGACCACTAAGCAAAAGTTACTTTATTACACAGAAATGTGCTGGATTTTCCTCTGGGTGAGGGTGGGATTCCCAGAGCACTCCATATGTTGAGGATTTGCATCCCACCTTCCTGTTTTCAAAGTATCTTCTGATTAGAACTCATTTAAATAGGCGATTTAAGTAGGCAGCAGGGATAGGGAAAGAGAATTATTATTTTTTTTAAAGCTCTGTTGCCAAAGTAAAACATTTTCTGTGTGCAGACTGAACCAAGAAGGGGAGGCTGTAAGGAAATTATTACTTAAAAGTTCTTCACGTGCCAGGAACAGAAAAGCAGGTATAAATAAATAAATGAATGAATAAACAAATAACAAAGACATGGCAGGGAGCGAAATCCCTGATGCAATAGTGAGGTATGGCTCCAGAATAACGTGCTCCAGGATTATGCGTTGATCTGACTAAGACAACTCGTGCTGTGCAGATCTACAGATCCATCTGCAAGTGGTGACAGTGATACTTCTGTTTCCCAAGGGCGAGCTAAGGCTAAATACAATCTTCTGTGATAACTGCTGCTGTATGCATTCATACACCTAGCCTGGGTCAGTGTCCAAGCAGACATGATCAAAAATCCACAAAATGGATGAGGAAATTTCCACTGTCTTCTAACAAGTTTTGTGTGGGATCTTGAGGCTTATACTTTAATGAAGAACCAAACAGCTTTATGATTAAAAACAGAAAAACAACCACTACAGGAATACAATCAGTACTTTTAATGGCATTAAAAGGCCACCAGATGGACAACTTTCAATCATAATTAAATTATTGTCCTCAAGTAGAAACAACACTGTTTAAAAACCATTAAGTTTTAGGATGAAACATAAAAAGCTGAAAATACCATGACTCATCCCTAGCTTTCTTCTTCTCATCCTCATTGCACAAAAGCTCTTAAAATTTGGCTTCAGCACTTTTCTCCTAATTATAATACATGATCCCTTTGTAACCATGAAATGCACCCGCTTAAGCTAAAAATTTGCTAGAACTGTACTGATAAAACAGGGCTGAATCACAATTTGCAGTACCCTAAGAGGTCCTCACAGAGTCTCAGGTGCATCCTGACTTTCTGCACTTTTGATGTCCTCATCATATAATTAATAACTAAAAAGATGTGCAGAAATAGGTTTAGATTAGAAATTAGGAAGAAATTCTTTCCTGTGAGGGTGTTGAGACACTGGAACAGGTTGCCCAGAGAACCTGTGGATGCTGCATCGCTAAAAGTGTTCAAGGCCAGGTTGGATGGGGCTCTCACTGACCTAGTGAAAGGTGTCCTGCCCACGGCAGGGGGGGTTGGAACTGGACAGCCTTTAAAGTCTGTTCCAACTCAAACCATTCTGTGATTCTATAATGATTTTATGATTCATTATTGAAGGAGCAAAGCTTTCCCCTGTGACCTTCTGTGTATCTACAGAAAAAAGTTCTTTTAAGTATATTATGCAGTGGTGAGACAAAAAGAGAACCATCACTGCTCTGTCCCTTAGTCATTAAGGTCTATTCAGTAACAACACCACCACAAACACCCCAGTGCACTGCTGAGCTCAAAACAGCACTGAGCCTTGCTGAGACACAATATGTTCTAGGCCCCACAGCATGCTGTAACTTAAATCAAATTTTCAATAAGGATGGTGACCTTTTCCTTCTTCAGAAAGAAAGGGACAGAAAAACAGATGGTGAGAAATAGAGGGCAAAAACTCTTGGTGAAAAGAGATTGTAAATCAAAGCAGAGCTATGCCTCAAATTTACTATTTACTATTTTTATTTTTATTAATAGCACCCACTACTATGTTTTATAGCCTACCCTTTTAAAATAGTTAATGAATTTCAGGGGTCCTATAAATTTAATTGCAATTTTTTTAATATTGTAGTTAGAACAGAAAATTTATCTTTTTAAACTCTGCTCTTAAACTACATGAACCTGCATATATTTTTACAATAAAAACTATGATAAAAGCTCTGTATTGTGGTTGGGGAATAGGGATTGAGAAACAATATTCTATTCTTTATTTTAAGGGTGTATTAAATACTATTCTTGGTTTAATTTTCTTCACAGAAAATTCACTTTGCCAGGATCATGTCTAATTTAGAACAGCATGTATCAAACATCCTTTGTAACCTTGAACATGCATGTTGGTTTTGAAGAGTACAGCACCCTGGCTAGGGTGATCCTACTGGTTCTTCTGGATTCTCCTGCTGCTATGTTCCCTTCTTGACAGAGACAACTTGAAAAGCACAGGCTTGAGACCAAAGCTTGGGAACGTTCTGAAAATAGGGGATTGCATTCTACTTATTTCTATTTCTTCAAGATTTGGCCCTCCTTCACCTGTACTTATTATAATGTGGAATCATCTATCATAGCTTTTTTGGAACAAACATTGAAAACCTGTTCCCAGTGTTCTATGTATCCATGTACCATGGCCTCTTGGAAACATGATGGAATGAAGTACGACAGGAAAAGTTGCAGAGGTTTTTTTAGATTTCCATAGTTTTGAAACCAGAAGTTGTTGACTCCTTGCCACAGCCTTGTGGTGTCTTTTTATGAATTTTCTCCTACTACCACGTCATCTTATAAGTGGTTACATTTAAATTACTGGGGAAAAAATTAATCCAGTCTGAAGCAACCATTAATGATACCCATAGATAGCTTCTGTTTACCAAAACAACATTTGAACAAAGGGGAAAACTGAACTCTATTAAGCATAAAGGATATGCTGGGTTTGTCTGTTGAGACTTGGTCTAAAAAGAATGACTTCACAGGTTGCTTTCACATTCTACTTGCTTTGTACCATGCTTTGGGATATTAGTGACTGTTTGTCTAACAGATTTTGAAAGTGGTATCTGTTCTGAAATTTAACTTGACTTTGAGCTCTGCTAGTGTGCAACTAATTTTAAAACCTTCTGGAACTTAAAATTCACTCAGCAGAAAATGGGCAAAGCACACAGGACAGTTGTACCATGATTCAATAACTAGACTGATTATCAGTGGATTACCAACCATTTCCCTCAGCACTGGCTTCTCTAGGACCTGGAGAATTACTTGAGCATGACAGTCCTGCTTTGGATTTTTTGCTTGTTTGTGTTTGTTTTTAAAGGGTTTTTTTTTTTTTTGTGTGTGTGTGTGTTGTTTATTTGGGGGGTTTTTTTTGGTTGTTTTTTTTTTTAGTTTCTTCAGATACTTAAGGTCTACTACCCCAAGAGACTTTTAAAAATTTGTCCTTACATAAAATACATTTTAAAGATATCATCTAATGTGCTGAGAATAATGTGGCTGCTGCATAAAAGCCTTGGAAAAGACCAAGAAGATTTGAAAAGAAGCAAATACCTTTTTTTTTTTTTTTTTGCAAGATCATGTGCTGGTATCCACATATCAGTACTGACAAGCAGCTCAGAGTTCATCATGAGTGATGGGAGAAAAATGGTAAATGAAACATTTCATAATCCCTGCTGCAACCTCAGAGACTGAGAAGTAAAGACTGCTCTTTACTTCTGTGAAGAAACAAGTCTCACATAGGTGATCCCATTTTTGCTATTTCTCTGGCTACGGAGTATTTGAGCTCTGGCAATTCTAATTCTCCACGTTAATAAATGACTGCAGAAGAAAATAAGCCTGTGACAGAAATCTACACATAATGATCCTAAAACTTATCAGCATTTTTGAGGGCTTAATTACAGTGAAAAATGCCCTGTGAGCAACACCCCACACACACACCAAGACTGTGTAGTCATAATGACTATGCTACTTTGCTTCCCTGATTCTGCTGCTTTCTGCATTTTTCTGACAGTTTTACATTCCTGCCTGCCACTGCCCACAAGTACATTTCTTTGCTACCCAGTCTTAGTCAGCAGAGGAGTTCTGTGATGTACTGTGCACTGAATATGCACAGACATGTGCAGGGTGCATGTTTCCCAGACTGACAATCTCCAGGATCACACTGGATCGGAAATTCTAGCATGAGTAGCTGTTCCCAGCAGTATTATTTGGAACTCCTTTGTGGATCCCAGCTCCACAAGGTGGCTCTAGATTCTTTTAAAAATACCACTGCTTTTGTGTTTTAAATATATACCAGAATGATCTTGAGAACAACCATCATGGCTCTATGGAAGCACAATGCTACAGTGGAAGCCAAGATCCCCTTTAGTATGTGGCTTTTTTTTTTTTTTTCAGTAAAGCTGAAAACTAGACAAAGTCTGACACTACTGAAGTATTGCAATTTGAAGAAAGGTTTCATGTCAATTGCTCAATAAAATCTGAAGAAAACAAAGGCATTATAGATGCCTTTATGAAATGGGAGATTCAAATGCTCACTGCCTGCTCTGTTCCTGCATGTCTTCTCTCCTACAAGTGTCCTTCCCCTACTCCATACCTCTGTAGGATCAGGTTAACACAGCCACTGAGGGGTGCAATCTCTCAGAGAGTGGACAGCAGGACAGCAGTGTGGTGCTCCTCAGGAAAGAGATCTTGCCTTTGAAGGCCAGGACACACTATGAGGTATTTACTTGACTCCAGCCAGGACTTCAACATCCCCAGGCAGACCTAGCAAATCCCTCTGTAGCTGGCCATATGCTAGCATGGCCTCTCAGAGCTTTACCTGCTAGAGCACCTCATCTGAATGCGAGGTCCCTCCCCAAGGTCTGTGTCTCCAAACCCTGGGCTGGGTGACCACACAGCTGATTACCAGCTCTTTGTGGCAGAGAGAGCCACAGCTGGAACTGGGGCGGGACTGTGGCACCACAGCGTAGCTGTGTGACACGGGCTGGGCTGCAGCAATGTGCAAAGCAAAGGCCGATGGTGTGAACCCCAAACTGGATCAGTTTGCCCTCCCTCTTGGGAACAATACTGCTGCTTTTGGGAGTCAAAAATTCTAATTCCTGTTGCTTACATCCTAGGAAAATGTTAAGAAAACCTGAGTAAACTTTGGGAAAAAAAATTACTTGCTTTCTGTTGATTTGTATGTTTGAGGTCATATTTTCAGGTTTTCCACAACAGGGATAGACATTCATTTAACTAAAAAAATTTGAAAGCTGAAGCTTTCAAACACTATCACAAGGCAATGTTGGGTGTGTCTGAACTGTAAGGTTAAATTCATTCTTCTTGTCGCTTCCTTCAAAGCTCTGCTGAGCTCAGCCCCTCCCTGGTTATCCTTCCCTGCCGAGCTTGCTGTAACCCCTACGCCTTGCTGCTGTTCCCACCTCTGTCCTTGCACAACTTGCTGCACCTTTGCCTCCACTGCACCTCTGCTGGCACAGCTTCTTCCCCGACCCTTTCCACAGCGTGGTCTCTAAAGATCAGGGAACCCATCTGCTTCTCCTTCTCCTAATTTCTCTTTTGTTTTCTGTCTGCCTTTAAACATGTGTTCTTCCATGGAGAGATTGTGCAAAGATGAAATTTTGTGTGTTATTAACTGTGCATTTTCTATCAACTTGAATCTGGTAGATCTGCTCCGTGTTCATGTGCACAGAACAGCAGCTGAGGTTGCTGTTCTGCTCTAAGGCTTTGTAATAGGTGTCTGACAACGGGTAAAGACTCTGGGGAACACCTCTACAGAAGTTTGTATCCTGGAGCCAGCAAAAGTCCATGAACAATAACCCAAAGGACAGGCCAAGGGACATGTCTTTCAGTCCAATATGTATTTTTTACATTTTCACATAAAGAAAGTCTGCAGTCAAGCATCAGAAATGTGATATCAGCAATGGAACTCAGTTCATTAAAAATTCAAATCAATGGAAACAACAGGACATATTATTTATCTAAGCCTTGAATCAATCTGACTACTATGCATAACGATCTTAATTAGAAAAGTGAGCCGAAGCAGGAAGACAGTCTGTCTCCTGGCTTTGAAATTATCATACCCCTATCAGTATGCTTGGGTAACTTGTAATTAGGGACAAAGGTAACACATAATTTTATATGCTGAAAAACCGGTTTTATACATGTCATTACAAAAAAATATTTAAGAAATAGTTATAAGACTTGGTAACCCTATTATACTTTGAATTTTTTTCTACCAGATTAGTAGTCTGCACTAATTAATTGATGGACTTCAGAAATACCAATAGAAACTTTGCATTTATGGAGAGCCTGGAACTAATAAGTAACTAGCAATATCAGCTCTTTGTATAAGTTCCTCTCCAAAATTTGGTACATTTTCACATCTGCTTCACCTGCATGGAAAATGCAGCTCAGTGAGGTGGTGTGGGCTGTCCATCAGCAGAGAGTAAGGACTCTGCTGTTCAAAAACTTTACTGGCATGTTGCACCAGTACAGCCACAATTATACCTACACAGTTCCTTGCACAGTCCCCCACAACATTCTTCTTTTCTTGATTATCTTCAACTACTGCCATTGAATATGAAGTGTCCAGGTTTTGACAAAATGGCAGTCCTGTGATTAATTACACTTCCTTAAATATTTTATTGACCAGCTGTAATTAGAAAGTGACCTAACTCCGGGGTCCTGCCTCATCAAAGCAATCAGTTCCACACTTAATTTAAACAAATTCTTCAATTTAGTTAACTCCACTGGGCAGGCCCACTGCCCACTCACAGTGTTGAGTCACACAAGAGCACTGCTCTCAGCAGGAGCAATGCCTTCTCTTCTGCATTGGAACACACCTCTTCCTCTTTTATCACAGGTACAGATGTCCTGATTTTTTTTCAAGGTAGTATTTAATCTTAGAAATACATTAGAAAAAGATCAAACCCTCTCTGTCACATGAAATGGCCTTGCTTTCCCAGAACAATGTTTCTACTAACAAAAAATATGGAAATGAAAAACACAAGTAGGATCTGTTTCATCAAAGTATTAGCTACATTTCTGTGAGGTTGACAATCACCTTTTTAACATGGCAGGAATTACATGTGTAATTCTCTTTAATGGGTGTTACAAATGTTCAGCCCACACTGAAAAAAGATCACAGTTAGTATGAGTAATAACATTTTTCTTAAACATAAACAGTTCCCCTCTAGCTCTCTACATATCCTCCAACATCAATGTAACCACAGCTGTCAAGGCAGCCTCACCTCTTTCTATGTATATTTTAACTTTAATTTTTTCCCATGCTTTCACTTAGTGGACTTTTTTTTTTCTTTTTTTTTCTTTTTTTCTTTTAGAAGGGCCTAAACCTGTTCTCCAATTTTGTGGGCAAATTTACTGCAATAACAGATCCTGGTGTTTAGACATCTTTAAACATTATTATTAGCATGCAAGAAATTAGAGACCTACATTAAGATCTGGAGGTTTGGGTGTTGTTTTTTAATTGAAAGTGGATTTCAGATTGTAGTTTCTCTCATTCAAGGATCTCCAAACACTTTTACATAGTTAAATGAGTTTTTGTGGCCTCCTTCTTTACAGGCAGCAGCAGCCCCCTTCCCACAGCTTTGGCACAGCCTTGGTGGTCACCAGCTGGGGCCACCAAAGCAATGCGAGAGTGAGGATGCAGGAGCTCCGTGGAGAGGATGGCGATGGGCTGAGGCTCCAAGGGCACACATAATCTTAAATTGCACGTGTAGTCATAGTCTTAAGATGTGCCAGGGGAAGTTTAGGCGGGACATCAGGAAGAATTTATTCACAGAAGCTGTGATTAGGCTTTGGAATGGACTGCCCAGGGATGTGGCAGAGTCACCATCCCTGGAGGTCTCTAAGGAAAGACTGGACATGGCACTTAGTGCCATGGTCTGGTTGACATGGTGGTGGACTCCATGATCCCAGGAAGTCTTTCCCAACCCAACTGATTCTGTGATTCTGTGATGAAATGTACCTTCCAGTCCTTGGGACACCGCACACCCCTTGAAGATGCCATGTCCCCTCCATGGCTGAAGAACAGAAGTCATAGAATAATTAAGTATAATTATAAGAATTATTATTATTATTATTATAAGAATTATTAAGAAGAATTCATATTAGAATATTAAGGGGTGGGAAGGGACCCACCAATCTCCGAGCCCCAGTCCCCTCTGCTACGGGCAGAGACATCTCCCACAACACCAGGTTCCAACCCGGCCTTGAACACTTCCAAAACTGCGGCACCTACAACCTCCCTGAACAATCTGCTGCAGTGTCTCACCACCCTCACAGAAAGAATTTCTTCCTCCTACCAAACGCCTAACACCCGGATCTCTGTCCCCTCAGTGAAGTACGCAATGAGCCCCCGAAGCGCCCGTGTCCCTGGGCGCCACGCTGTGCCCCCGCGGCGGCCCGGAACGCAATCGCCGGGGCCGCGGTTTCCAGGCGGGCGGCGGAGGCGCGCGGCGCGGCTGCCGGGGTGCGGCGCCATGGACGAGGAGGACACGGTGGGGCCGGCGGGGCTCGCCGGGCCGGGGGCGCCTTCTC
>VZUI01055291.1:0-23591 GCA_013401135.1 Cettia cetti | reverse complement strand
AAAAAAAAAAAAAAAAAAAAAAAAAAAAAAAAAAAAAAAAAAAAAAAAAAAAGCGTGGGTTGTGTTTGTTTTATTAAACCACCCACATTTTGACTATTTTTTTCCAAATCTGCAGGGAAAAGGTGAGACAGTAGCCATTTCTCAGTCTTCAAAGTGCATTGTAGTCAAGCCTTTCTCCCTCATCTACATCAGTTTTAACTGAAGGAAGTTGATAGACTGGGCCAGTATTATGTACTGCAGGATAAATATATTTATACCAAATGCTTAAAGCTTTCTAGGCTCCTTGGGAATGGATTTGGCATAAGAATTTGGCATTTTGCCTATGAGGTGATGATGTATCTTGTGGGTGGTAGTGTATAACCTATTTCTGATAGCAAATTCAGTTACCAATTAGGACATGTGAACAGGCTTATTTTTGTGATATATCAAAGGAAGACCCTAGCTTGTGAATAATTCTTCTGTTTCCTTTTCAATTCTGTTGCTTCTTTCAGTCTTGGAAGACTTGAGTTGGGCTGATTTGCATTAAGGGGTGGCATGTTGGTTGGTTTGGAAATACTATAGTTGCTATGCATTGAGAGATTTTATTTTGTCTGAATTTTAGTGGTTTTCAGGATTGAAAATTCCTACCACTTTCATGATGTGATGGCATCAGAGTAGGATTGTTTTGGATCTGTGCCCCCAGTGGAGATTGAAGTCTGTCTGTTGTGTGCCTGGAACTGAGTTTCTGGTTTCATTTCAACCAAAACGTCACCAACTTTGGGTGCACCAAGACTGCACCTGCAGTAAATGGGATGATTCAGTGATTTGATTCTGAATTGTGCTACTGTAATGTGAGTGTGCAGCTGTGGATACATGTGTAGTTGGCTCTTTTTTTAAAGGCAAAGGGTGTGGCTAATTCTCATTTTAAGCAATGGGTGCTTTTTGCTTATGGTGCAAATCCCATAACCAACACAGACAGTTTAAGATGTTGTTGATCGATTGTTCTTGATTATCCTGATTAAGGTGTTGCTATACTGGTTATCCCTAAGATAGGTTGGGAAGATTTGCATTTTTGCATTTAGGTTCATTACAGTGTTAATTTCATGAGTAGCAATATGGGTTCTTCTAGGTCTGAAAAAACCTAGATGTAGTTATTCAAATTTGTTGTGTAAAAAGTCCTGGAGAAGTAGAGTACATCTGTTCATGGAATTGCATAGAGAGAAATCAACAAACAGTATTCAGTCTCTGGCTGTTTGGTTTTTCCTATTCACTGCTTAGTGTTGTGTCAACCCATTTTGGCCTGTGTTGTGGCATTGAAGAGAAAAATCTGGCATGTCTGCAGAGGCAGAATTGTTCAACTTTGTGCTCCTAGCCCTCTATCATGGAACAATTTTGTTTTCAAACAGTGTTGTCCAGCCTCCTAGTTTTACTTCAGTTCTGTGCATGGATGAACTAGACAGGTGTAAAAGACAGCAGCATTATATAACGTGAAGTGCTAAGGTGGCTGTTTTTGTGAACTGGAATGTTTGCTCAAGCAGTTCAGACATATTGCACATGTACATGTGCTGTGAAGGTGATCTTTGTCTTCTCATTGTAGCCGTGCAGGACGTTCCAAACAAGCAGCCAGTAAAGAGAATGAGTCCAGTGAAGAGATGGATGTGTTTCAGAGTGGTTCACCTGTCAGTGATGACATTCCCCAGGAAGAAGTAATGGAAGAAGAGGAAGTTTCCACAATCAATGTAAGAGAAATGCCTGAGCTTTTCTTTGTAAATCTTTGTGGTGTGCTCTGTGTATTGATGATCAGAGAATGACCCTTGTTCTCACAATGACTTCGCCCTGTTTTTAGTACTTCCTCCTTTAAAATGAACGGGTGGTTGTCAGCTGCCACTGTTGTGTAGCAGAGCTCCACTGTAGTTTCCTAGAGAAGCTGCATTTCCTAGAAAATACCATGTTTATCAAGTGTCTTGAAGTTTCTGTCCTATGTAGCCGTTTTTGTATGCCAGAATTGTGTAGCATTTAACAGGAATTATTTTCCAGGTAACTCCTGCCCATTCTTCTCATCTAGATTTTAATAGTGAATAAAAGCTTCTTTATACAAAACAGACACACAAAGTGACTAGTACTGGAAAATAAGCATGGAGTCTTGGAACAGAATCCTAAACTGATCTTTTCCTCTTACCAGCATATGTTAAAATGAGTTCACTTTTATATTTATTTCATGCAAATACATTGGCAATGTTAGTACTAAAACTGAGGATGCCTTCACACTTTTGGATGCATCTGACGGTTGGGGCATCTGAGTGTATGAAAACCCTGAGAAAGGAAACTGGATCATTGTGAATTCCATTAAGGATGTGGACTCAGTAACATCAAATGTACTTGGGTCCTGGTCATTGTCTGAGACTTGTACTCCTGACAAAATGAGTAATGAATGCCACTGTACATGGATACTCAAACACAATTGAGTGAGCCTGAGCATTTTTTCCATTATAGAATGTATTTGTTCTTGAATTTTTCAAAATTTTTCTGTAAAAACATTTAAAATAACTTTTTCTCCACATAGGTGCGTCGCAGAACTTCCAAAAGGGAAAGACGATGAGTGAGCATGTAGTTACCAGCCCTCCAGGTGAAAGCTTTGAAGAATGCTTTTAATATAAAGCTTGAGACTGAATGAAGCTGTTAGTGCACAAATGGGGTTGCTGAAGAAAAGACAAAATCTATTTTACCACCCCTGCATTTGCAGTCCCTAGGTCACAAGCTTTAGCCACACACATGTTGATATCATTAACTGTGGATTTTTGTGAAGTGTAATGTGCGCTGGCTTTGTAGACATATGAACTAAAGAAGAAAACTGTAAATAGTTCTTTTTTTAATGTTTCTGACTTATAAAGTGCTTGTATAGCTTTTATCTGCGGCTTTAAACTGACAGTACCCCACTGTTTATTGGATCGATTGATTTAAGGAAAGAACAGTTTGTTGAAAATTGATCTCAAGCAATATCTGTCAGTGTTTGTATTTGTACTCTTGTTGACATTTAACTGTGAAAAACAAGTCAGTTGAACAAATAGTGCCACATTCTTTTGCCACTATTTGTCGAGAAGAAGAAGAGGAAGAAAAAAAGTCTTTGTTTCCTTCATAAATATGCCCTAGTGTTTACCTTCAGGCACCCACCTAGCATCAGAGGTGCTGAATTGCTTTCTTTTACAGTTGAACAATATTGGATAGACTAATACAAGAAATGCAAATTTGGAAAGAAGTTTTGTTTTACACCTCAGTATTGATGCCAGACTTTTCTGGACTTGTAGTGGCATTGAAAATTCAAAAAGGATTTAAAATATTTTAATTTTAAAAGTGTGTTATTAAATAATGTACTGAATACCCTACCCATTTTATCTTCCCCTATCAGTTTTTATTAATCTACTGTATCAATAAAATTCTGTAACTGAGTTTTTAATAGTCTAGTATGTTAATGTGTATAGATATTTCCTTCTGAACATGATGTTCACAAAGAGCAAATTATTACTACATTATAATATGAAATCTGATATATAAACATTAGTGAAAATACAGTTCTTATTACAATGTAAAGTTAATCACAAAGAGAAATTTTATTGATGCAGTGTGTCTTTATAAAGCTGTTCTTGAGAGCCAAGTGTTTTGTATTTTATAGTGAAGTTGCATGTTTATGAAAAATGTGCTGAAAATGGGATGTAATGTTTTTTTTGAAACTCGTATCTTAGCAGTAGTATATGGTAGGATGCCTCATGAGAGATCCTTTTATTGAGAGTTTATTGTACCTTTCTGTTTTGTTTTTGTTTTTTGAGCCAAATTTTTTTGGTGTGAAGAGCTAAGTTTTTGTTGAATAACCAGCTGTCAATTATTACAGTCAAGGTATTCAAGATTTGAATGAAGCTCCATTTTTATTTTGTGCTACAATAGAGAGAGGTTGGTTTGTATTGGGTTTTTTTTTTGTTTGTGGTTTTTTTTTGTTATAATCTGAAAAAAAAAACAAAAGAAACAAAATACATAGAGCAGTATCCTGTATGCAGTTTAACAGTTTACAAACTGTCTTTTAACCAAAATATATTAAGTTACTATACCCTGCTTAGCCAACCACACATCATAATTTCAGGTGCTGTTCTCCTCTGGTTCCCTACAACATATGAAAATCAATTTCTAACCTAAGAAAACTTTATTTCATTGATAATGGAGCGTTTTCACATCAATAAATAAGTTATTTTCACAAGGTTGCCTGTAAAGATTATAGGAAAAGATAATACTAAACCGCAGATTTACTGATTTCCAAACTGTAAGATCACTAATAAAGCAAGCAACCCTTAGAATTTTTTCATTATTCATTTTTTTGGTACCATTAGGAAAAAGTATTATAAACAATTAGATTATTCTGCCTCATGTTAACTTTCCCCCCTTCCAGTATTCAGCTTTTCAACATTTATACCTATAGATACAGGGGAAATGCTGACTAGAAAGGCAGTTATGGTTGATATGAATTGACTCTGAAATAGGTGGCACAACAGAACCGGCTTACTTATGCTTCAGCAGTGCAAATGCAAGTTGTTGAGGGTTTTTTATGGTATAAAATGATTGAAAGCTAGCTTTGTATTTTCCTCTTTGACAGAATTGCACTGAAAACATTTATGGAAGATGTACCTTTAAGTCAATTTTATACAAAAATATGAAAAATTAATGCTGAAACTGCTGCAGACTCTTGAGGCTTTATGTGCATAAACATGGTTAGGTTAAACTTCATGGAATATTGATGCACCATTACAGATCATAATGTTTATTGTAAATTTAAACTATAGTTTTGCAATTTAAATGTTGATTTCTTGGGTAATAATGTGTAAATCATTATTTCTTGAGAAATAGGCACAGCAGATATGTCGTTCTTATGTTCAAACCTCTTCTAAGTTCATTCTCATCTCATATAAAGAAAATGAATATTTTATGTACTAACATTTTGAGATCTGCGTACAGTAGCTACAGTAGATTATAATTATGTATAAAAAATAAATTGCTAACATTCAGTTAGCATGCTCTTCTGCAATGATAATGTTAAGTTTATAAAAATGTACTGTATTACATTAAAAGATCAAATTGAACTCACTGTAACAAGTTCCAGTATGACATTTGTGTGAGATTACCAAAGTATCTTGCTGTATTTTGCAGCAAATAAAGCTTTTGTTTTATATTTCTTTTTTTTGCTGCAGTGCAACAGGAAACTTTCAGTGATCTGTAGTTCACGTGCAAAATCCAAACAGGGATTGTAATCTTTATACTAGTGTTTAAAATAATTCACTGATTCCAGAAGCATGGTGTTTTTTTACCTGTCACAGGCTGAGATAATGAATATTTAGGCCTAGCTAACCCACTAATAGGAAGGAAACATGAAAGTGTTTGAAAGTTCTAATGTGACTATACCTGTTCCATCCCAGATAATTAGAATCCTGTATTAACTATACTTGACTCTGCCAATTGACTTTATTTTCTAGCAAAATTGAACCCTTTTTCAAATATTTTGACACTTGCTGTTTTGCCATTTGGATCTCTGTGAACAAAAATATTAGTTTACAAAAAGATACTAATATTAAAGACATTTTCACCAAAAATGAATATGCTCAGCTTGTGAGTAACTTGCAAAAAACTTAAGTCTTGAATCCTAAGTACATTATTCTGGCGTAGCATTTGTCATCTGATACTCTAGAAAAGGCACCACCAAACATGAGACGGGCATGTGCAGTTTTCTTGCTGCTTTTATTGTGTAGGTTTTGACAGATTTTCCGAGCCTGCTTTTGTGAATGCACACGGTAGGTTTTGGATCCTGCAAGTTTACTTATCATTCACTTATCCCTGTCTCTCTGTGGGGTTAATTCTTAAATGCAATCATCCTGTGCAAATACAAGTACAAACCCAAGAATGTTGTTTGAATATTCTCACCGTTGTGCATGCAGAGGATATGAGGATCTTGAAACAGGACACCAGCAATAAGCAAAATTTTGAGTTTGTGGATAAAATAATTTTACAAAATTGCCTGTGTTTAAATATATATAGTGTAGAGATGGATACATCTCTACCTCATCCGAGTAGGTGCAGCACATATTTTACAAATGCATTTTTTTTAAGGAGACACATTGAGGGACACCACTGTGTTTGCTCAAGGCCTCGTGTCTACAAACACACATGACTAAGATGCGTTCCAGGTGGCCATCATGCTACTTTGATGGTTCTGTAATGACCAAAATTATTAAATTAATTTGACCAAGACCAGTCATCCATCAGGAGGAGCAGAAGAATCTGAATGCATTCTTTTTTTCCTGTTGGGCTTATAGAATTACCATTCCAGTCTTTGCATCTTTGTTGCCTGTTGCCTTTACAAAAGATGTTTACTAATTTAGGTGCAATATTCTAATTTAGTCACTGACTTAAGTGACTTCTGTTCCACAGACAAACAAACTTCCTGATGTGCCAGTAGGTTTGCCCCCCATCCTTAGGATGCCCTCTCCATTGCATACAGGACAGCTTCTGTTATTTTGCTGATCATGGAAAAGTAAGAAGCTGAATGTTGGCAGCTGGTATAGAAATACAGGAAAAAAACACCCACCCAATTTGCTTTGATGTTCTTCAAATTCTGCTGTCTAAAAGATCCAATCTCTTCATAGTGGTCCCCAAGTGCCATTGTGTTTCTGTGGGCAGGATAAACATGGTCTTGTACATTGTATACAGTAATGAAAAGGTCTGATGTTTGCATTTCTTTCAGTGCCTCAGTACAGTCATGATGTGGTTTTTAGTAGCACTCTCATTTCTTTAATGAAGATGTATATTGTATATTCTTTTTGAATCAGCAGCATCATATCGATGTAAGAAGGAAGAAAGCCTCTAAAAACACATTTCTATCCCTGCAAATAAGTATTTCAGTAATTGGTATTACATTAATATACTGGTTCTTTGAAGGATGGATAACATAAGATGTTTGATTTGACTAGCTCTGTTCCTCATCCTTCTATCCTACCTCACATATCCAGACACAAAGGAATGCAGTATTATGGAAATCAAAGCAGTGTTACTGAACACTGTCCCTGGTTACTTGGAAGTAATTTTTTTATTAAAAAAGAAATTGCAGGTCACAAATTTGTTAGTGGTTCTGAACAGATTCAGTGAGCTGATGGCTTCAGATAATATGTTCTGTCATACTGTGTCAGTATTATTGTTTTTCATTATTTTTCTATAGGTAGAAGACAATTGCACAAGTTACGACACGCAGTGTAAGAGAACAGGAGAACTTAGTAGCAATATCAATAGTGGTAACTTGATTTGCTGTTACAGGATAGAAGATTGTGTTAGAATGAAACCATCTTATCCTAAAAAGATTTTTCTTTACTATGTTGGGAAGACAAGCTGAAAATGTAAAACAGCTTTCTTCTTGATCACAGCACCTTGAAATATTCTGGTTTGGAACAGCTGGCTTTTTTGGTAGATATACTTTAAACTTGCAGATTCCTTTGTTCCTTGTAGTATATTTCTATTCAGCAAAATTAAATTCTTGTAAACTAAAGATATTTTGAAGAAGAGAAGAGTTTTTAATCCTTATTTAATAAAATAATAATGTGTTTATTTAAAGCAAAGATATTTTGGGGGGTTGGCTTTTGTTGGGTATTTTTATAGCCATACCTATAGATGCAGTAACATGCTACATGAGTGTGATGTGCATCACATTTTTCTGGAGTCTTTGACCTGTAAGATACTGAAAGGCATTAGAAAATGCCTTTGTGTTTTCCCCAAAAGGCATTTACTTTTATCTTTCAATGACCGTTTCAAAAGATGAATAAACAATGGTTTAATTATCTTTGCTATAATATCTATGGTTTAGGTGGTGAAGAAACAACAGTGGCTTCAAGCATGTGCCTGGGTGAAAAATGGGATATTAGAGACAGGTTATTGATTTGAAAGGTGCTGGAGATCAGTAAAGAATAGGGAATCAGCAGAAAAATGAGGTAGGAATGCAGTTTCTTGATATGAGATGACCTATGATAGGAATGTTCTACTCAAGATGAAAGCTGAGATGGGGAAAACTAAGTTGATGATGATTATATTATTATTTATTAAAGAGAGGATATGTTGCTTTCTCTGACTTGGAGGAAAATGTGTGATAACATGCATAGAATTGAGACTAATGCCAGGAATGTTTGTGGAAAGAGGGCAATGGCTACTGCTGAGGGCAAATGTCATTAGTAAGGAATCTGGAATAGTTTGGCAGAAGAAGATTCTAACCTCTATAGGTAGGAAGTAGGGCAGCATTCATTTATGTGCTAAACTAAAATTGGGCCAAAGAGATCAAGGCATAAGCCATTGGGAAATAAGTGCTTTCAAAGCTGCCTAATAGCAGCAGCCTGCACAGGTCCACATTGCAGATAGCAGCATTTAAGCATTGGAATGGTGTTTCCTATAGTGCCTCTCATTAAATCTTTCAGTGTGACCTCTTTTCTTAGCAGCATTTTGTGAAACCCTGATTATCTGGTCTTCCTTACTAATATCAGTATACTTTCTTCGCAGCCTGGGATGATTCTCCCCTGCCTTCACATCCAGATGTCCTGTTCTAGGCCAGTGTGAGTCCTATGCCCAGTCACTGCTGCTTTCATTCCTTTCAGTGGGCTCCAAGGCAGCCAGGTTTCTGAATCTTTCTTTGTGACATGGGCTCTTTGCTGAGAGGGTGCTTAGTCACTGACGGCCTCCTCGGGGAAGCAGTCACAGCAAGAAGCCTGACAGAATTCAGGAGTGTCTGAATGATGCTCTTGGTCATTAAGTTTATTTTTAGATAGTTCTGTGAGGAGCAGAGAGTTGGACCTGATGATCCTTATGGTTTCTTTCCAACTCAAGATAATATGTCTTCCTAAATTCAGTTGTTGTGCTGAGTGTTTCACAGGCATTGAGCTGTAAAGCAAAAGCTGTCCTTGGACTGCAGGGTGTATTGAAAAAGGTGTGGACAGGTTTGGTAATTCACGAGAGAAGTTGTAGTTGAATTGCTGCTACAATTTGATACCTCATTTTACCAACATCTAGTGAAGCAAGCTCCTTCCAGGGTTATAGGTAATAGAACTTCTCCAAAATTAGGAAGGTGTCCTCCAAAATCTGGCCTGTGTTATCCAGTGAAATGGCAAGTAAGGATTTCCCTGAAACATAAGTAGCCAAGTATGTGTTCCCAAATACACTTTGTTTTGTAAGTCAAAAGGAGGAATAATCTGGAGAGATTTAGGCAGAAATTTCCATTCGCTCTTTCTTACTCCTGATATTAGGGAAGAAACAAGTCTTTGGTAGGAATGTGAAAGAAAATGAAGATTATTGCAGAAGGGAAGATCAAGATTTGCCAGACCATTTTTTGTAGTTGTGGAAAAAACAGGAAAATTTACGCAGGAAATATGTATCACTTCAGCAACATTTAATGATTATGTATTTGGGTGCTATCCTGACAGATGTGTGATAGTGGGCTATGGGATATTACACTAATTCTCTATGGGATAGTATTTAATCTCTGTATGGATCTAAAAATTAATTTTCTTTTCATCTGAAACTGTTCTATTACTTTTTTTGTTTATCTTTCTATTACTGTTATTTAATATCTGGTCAGTGTCTATTGCCTGTTTTCAACTTTTGCATTTAAACAAACTATGGAAGTGACAGGTGGCCATGACACAGAATTGCTGTCATTTAGTGCAGTCATATTTATTTTAGATAAAATATTTGACGTAACATGAGAACACTTTAAATCCGTACTTAATTCATCAGTATGTTCAAAACTTGTGACTTTGTCATCTTAGTTGCTGTGCTGTTTGATACTGAATTTGGAACATTGCTTTATTTTGTGTTGTCTTCTGTTTATGCAAGAAAAAGAAGTCCTTAGTACTGTAGCCATCCCTGCTTAGGACCCACCATCTTATTTAAATTCAAGACTGATGGGGACTTCCAAATAATTGTTTAGGTAGCTGGTTGTCTCATTTTGTTATAAAGGTAAAAAATAGCCCAAGTGTTCTTCAGTTAAAATTTCTGGGATGAATGACTGAGACAACTGGAGGGCTTTTCACAGTGGATCCCCTGTTTAAATCTCTGGATTCCATGTTTCTGTTAATGAAGTGTGATGTTCCTGATAGCCATTACCTCTGCTAGGCATAGTGAGATACTAAAGCTCACATCCTTTTCTGTAGTCTTTCAGCCACATTTTTCCATTCCTCTGTTGTGTTAATTTCAAAAGGAGTGGGAGTTTCATCTCTGCCAGGAAATTACTTTAAATCTTTAAATCTTTTTCTTATGAGCCTTTTGCTTTTATGTGTAATTTTTCTGTCACGGTCTTCATATCAAAAGCATTTTGATGTTTTGTTGTTTTGGGGGGGTTTTTAACCACATAAATTCAGACCTTTGGACATCTTAAGTTGTTCAGTTCCCCTGCAGGCATTCTGTCCAGGTGTTCTGCTATTTGTACAGCCAGTGACTGTACAAGAGGATAGTAGTCTGTGTCCAGGCCTCCTGGGAAATACTTCTAGGAGGTGAGTGGCCAGAGTGGCTTCTGCCAGGATTTGGGTGACTTCTGGAACACTGAAGATCTGCTGTATTCTGATTATGCAGCCTCATCCGTGCTCTTGCAAGTTTCTCCACACAAATTCCATCATGAGAGCTCATGGGAGTCATGTGGCCCACTGACATGACACAGTGTGGTGGGTTTTTTTGATAACCTTCTCCTGTGCTTGGCAGTAGCTAAACTACCAACTGCAGTATAAAAGCGGTGAAACATTTTCATGGGAGTGCAGGCTAACTCAGTTGAAGAAAGCTTTAGTTAGTGTATGCACAGTGGGTGAGCTTTGAGAGACACCAGCATTCTAGTTGGGTTTTCTGTCATTTGGTATCTGCTGCTGATACATTCCTGCAGCTGAGAGGTGCTGAAATGCTGAGTATGAGAGGAGTGAGAATCCAGAACATGGCAGCTTTGTGTATGGCAAGAGAAACTCTCCTATCGCACGTGCCAGAGAGAAATACAACCATGTAGGAACCTCTTATTGAAGTAACAGATGTGTGTATTTGCTTCCTTTCTGCCATTTCTGCTGTCAGTCTTCTGAAACATCTGATATTTTAATTTTCTACGGAGCAGGAACTGAAATGCAACAGTTTTGTCATGTGTACATTTGTAAGAGTGGTCATATTGGAAGTATGTTCTGAAAAACCCAGGTGTCCCATGGTCTTGGCTTCTGTGCACGGCTGTGGCAATGTTTATTTGTGAGAACTCCAGTGCCTGTTGAGTTGTGCCGCTTTATTTTTCCTGTTACACATTTACATTTTTAATGTGCTGAAAAAGGTTTTAAAACAAGGTTTCAAGACTTAAGCAAAGTATATTGTTTCTCTTATTTGAACCATGGTTCTTACTTTTCTTCATACAGTGTAGACTGCTATGGAAACAGTGACCAGGAAGAGGAGAGCTACCAAACTAGGGAGAAATCCTCATGGGAGAGCGGAGTTCACTGTTGATCTACACAACAGGCAGCATCTGAGTTCAATAAAACATTGGCAGTAGCCATGGAAAACTCCTCAGAAGGAAAATGTCATGTGCTAAAAAAATAAAATAATTGGCACATACCCTGTTATCTATTTAGGAATTTTGTATCTTTTATACTTTTCTGTTTCTTTTGATGTTTCTGCCGTGTTCCTGTCCACTTTTTCTACTGCTCCTTTGTGTTAGTCGTGTCTAATGACACAAATGCAAATAAGGAAAACCAAGTTTATCTTAAGAAAAAGACTGACTAAAACTCCTAAATTCTGCCTGCTTTGTCATCAGCAAGTGCTTTTCTGCTCTTTTCTGTACGTTCCTGGCCCACAGGGCTTTGATGAACAGTGGTGATTAAAAACAGCCCCCTAGAACAAAGGTTCATCCCCTGCATCACTGGAACATGTACCTATTTGCACAGATCTGCTGTGGCTGAGAGCCAGAGCTCTGCAAGAGGAAAACTCATAAATGAAAAATGATGGAATGGAGCAAGGGAGTAAATATCATTTTCAACCCCTATGAGAATATCACAGAAGAAAAAAAAAGGAGATTCACATGGCCTTTTCAAGTAATGCGGTGAATTTGACATTGGTGGTGTTCGGGTGACTTATTGAGAAAGTGTCTCTATAAATAAAAAATCAAAAGTATTTCAGTCCTCTGGAAAAAGGATTAAGTTCATTGAACACTGCATGGACGATCACGTGATGACCGAGTCACACAGCACTTTCTCTGCTGAAGGGAAGCAGTCTAAATTCGTGTTACTGAAAGAAAATGAGTAATGGATTTGGATTCTGGCAATGGGGTATCAATTCTCTCAACTTAGTGAGCTTGTGTCCAAGGGGGCCCTTTGCCCAGTCAGGATGCATGGTTAGATGATTTCCTGCTGAGGTGGAGCAAGGAAGTCAAGACAGGAGCATGCAGTTAGAGATACGTAACAGACATTGGTCAAAATTATTTTGCCAGTCAAAAGATTTAAATATGCAATAGTGGATGAAGCTGTGAGATGAAGATGTGATTCCTTGGATGGGAAGAAGCTACAAGCTAAACTCTACCCTGGGTTGGTCCAGGTGGTAATCCATAAAGTGTCTCAATCCAGATCATATTTGAATTAGATGAGACAGGGAATGAATATTTTGGCTGCTCATACTAAAACATGGGTTGGGGTTTTTTTCTCTTACACCTGCAGCTAGCCCAGTTCTTGGCTTAGGAGGTGTCAGTCAACCAGAGGGGTAGAAACAGCGGTCGGATGAGTGGACTTGGAGAGCAGCGGTTCAAGGGCTGCTCTGCCTCAAGGCCAGTAACAACTGTCTGGGATCTGTCCTGGGATGTGCTGTGTTTAATGCCTTTATCAGTGACCTGGAGGAGATGGCAGAGTTCCCAGATGACAGAACATGGAAGCGGGCAGTCAGCATGCTGGCATACAGAGAATTCCCCTACAGATTCCCCTAGAATCCCTGGGGAAATGGGACCACCTCATGAAGTTGAATAAACACCCATGGGAAGTCCAGCCCCTGCACAGGAAGAACCCTTGACCATGGTGCAAGGCTGGGCACTGACTAGTTTGGGCAGCAGATCTGTTGAAAATCAGCTGGGGGAGTCGGTTTTAATACATCACAATAAGATGTATTAATAGGAGCGAAGTGAGTGGGCAATTAGTGGGTGTTGATTATCCCCTCTACCCAGTAGCTATTAGAGCACATCTGGATACTGTGCTCAGGTTTGGCACCCTGAGACCTGATAAATTCCTGTGGGTTCAGTGGAGAACTCCCACGATGGTCAGGCCTGGAGCACAGGGAAGGCTGGCAGAACTGGGCTTTCAGGATAGCTTTGGAAGGAGAGCAAGGAAGAGCAGCCTGCTGACATGGGCAAGGAGAGTACTGAGATGATGGGCCCACAGCAACATGTGGTGGGAAGAAGGGAGACAGAGTCAGACACTGAACCTGGGTGTAAGGCTGGATGCAGGAGGAAGCTTATAAAGACAAACTTACCAGAGTGGGATCAGTAAGGCATGGGATCAGGTTGCCCAGGGAGAATATAGTCTCTCATGTAGATTTTCAAGAACCAGCTATGTAAAGCCCTGAGCAACTTGGCCTCACCTCATGCATGACCCTGCTTTGAACTAGATTTTGGCCTACAGACCTTCTGAGGCCATTTTCAGCCTGAATTATCGTATGACCCCATTCCTTTAACAATATAGCTTTTGAAGTGGGAATCATGAAATAGGACAAGTTTCCCTGGCTTGACAAATTTAGGTCACTCTATTACAGCATTCAATTTTTTTTTTATCTGCCATTTAGCATCTCTGCTGGTGAGTGTTGATATAGTTTAGAAGATAAATGCAAAACAAATAGATTGGTTATTCTTAATTTTTAGATGTGGGTTCAAAGTAGTTTCTCATACATTTGTGATACAGATATATTGCTATGTCTGCATGTTTGCAGGCAGCTTGAAATCAGATTTTCACTTCTAGCTGATTTCTAGTTATCACCACCAGGAACATATGCATTGTTATGCTAATACAGGATGGATGGATGGATGGTGATGATGATTATTATTACTATTAAAAGTCATGTAGTATAGTCAAGGCTAGTATGGCCATGGACTTAATTCATGGTTCTCCTAATCCACTGAGTACTAAATTCAAATCTTAAGATACTGTGGTGGACTATTGATCTGGATAAGTAAGGAACTACTTCAACACAGTCAGGCTTGTTTGAAGAATTTTAAATTATTTTGGTATGGTAAGATGGATATTCCTCAGTGAATGATTGCCAGCACTGAAAACAGACTTGGGTTGCTGGAGACAGATTTGAGGAATTGCACATCTGTTGGGGTAGCCAACAGGTGCAGCAGTTTGTACAGCAGTTTCTGGGCCACACTTCAGAATCTTGTGGGTGTTCTGGAAGTTTCTCCTGGGACTGACAGAGGACTCTCAGAGTCATCTGAGGAGCATCAGTGCTCACATGCTGCTGCATGTGAGGATGCTGCAAACTCAAACAAGTCTGGCCTGTTCCTAAAAAAAAGGGGGCTCTGAGCTACTGTTCACCTGATTCCTGCCTGAAGTGGACACAGCCTTTTCAGTAGGTATTGGGCAGCCCTCCAGAAGCACTGCCTGGCTGGGAACGTGGCTCCCCATAGCAGCAGGCGGTGCAGGACAGAGGCAGGGGCCCTGCTGTGAGCAGCAGACACGTGCCCTGGCAGAGTGAGGATGTGCCACAGAGCACAGACCCCCCTGTTGGGTCAGTGGCCCCTGTGACATCAGCAGCCTCAGCCTGAGTGCAGCTCCACAGGGCTGGGGCTGAGGAATGCTGAGGACCTCTCACCAAGGCTGAGGACATGGGCTTTTGTGCCTGGGAGGGTCCATGTCACCAATTAGCAGAGCTGTGGGAGGATGAAAGTGGCTGTGCATCATCAGTGATGACAAGGAAGATCCACCAGATCTTGTCCAGGACCCTGCAGGTGCAAAAACCTGAAAGCCCCAAAAGCTCCACTTGAGGTACAGGCAGAGTCTGTTGGGTGGGAAAGCTGGACTCCCATTATGGCAAAGGCTGGTGTCTTCCTGGGCCTGGAAGCATGGCTCCTGCCCCCCTGCAGATCTGCTCCCAGGGAAGGAATTCACTCCAGCAGCAAAACAGAAGCTGAAGATTCCCTCCAGTGCATCTCTGTACCTCAGCTGGTAGCCCTGGGAGAAAGCAGATAATGGCAGCAGTGGGAGACTATCTGCTAACCCAATCTGGTATCCAGGGAGGCTGCTGTGGTCTTGGATTGTGCTTTTCCTTGTGGGCACAAACAATGTGCCGTGGAGACTAGGAGTGACAGAGGAGGAAACAGTGACCCACCATCAAGTTCAGGTTTATTAGGTTGTCAAACAAATGGAATCAGGGGAAAAAGGGGGGCTGAAAGGGGCAAATTTTGAGAAAAGTAGAGCTTTATGGGCAAAAATCTGTGGCCTCTACTGGGAAACAGAAACACCTGCATGCCTCTCTGAAGTGCTGATACACTGATGCATACAGCATGAGAAGCAAACAGCAGAAACTGAAGAGCTGCATGCAGTTGCAGATCACAGAGGTTTGGTGAGGTAGCTCACATGACTGGAGTGCCACCATGGATGGATTAAAGCTCTTCAGGGAGGTTGGAACTGGAGGGTTCCCTGGAGGAGGGGGCCCTGCCCCGTACATGAGTGCAGTGGGGGTGCATCGAGCTCTCTGTGGGATGGAGGAGGAGCCAGCTGAGGGCTTAGATCAGAAGGCAGGCCAAGGAGTGACGTGAGTGTCTGATACAGACTGCCTTCTCAAGAAGCAGACAACTTCAGACAACTGAAGTCTGGTCCCTGGGGGTACTTTAGCCTCCAGAGGTTTTTTTGCTGCTTCCAGCTGTGGGTTTGTATTATTATGTCTGCCTTCTAGGTAACTGCAATGAAAATATCAGCCATGGGAGCAAAGCCCTGAAGAATTACATAAGGAGCTGAGTGTTATTGCTGCAGTTGAAGGAAGACACTCTAGATGATTTATCTCACTGCAGGAGGACCAAAGACTATGGATATCTGTAGCTTGGCCATGCCTCATCTGCTACATTCTTCCTCTTTTAATGGAGATGGTTTTGGCTACATAACACTACTGCGATGTGCCTGGCTGCTTATGGCAGAGAGACCAGGTTGGACCTTGACCTTTCTATCCTAGAAAGACAAAATTTTAGCCCCTACATCTTGAACAGAAACACTGCATTGCCTTCTTTCCAGTGGGCTTTTTCATCTCCCTAAACTGGACAAGTTAAAGAGCCCATTTGCAGAGCTCTTTTGCAGGCAAGAACTGGAGAGAAAAGGGTGATAGAACAGCTTCTAGCTCATTGCAAAAAGGTTTTATTTAACACATGGTTTGTTTTGTCACCCAGTTCTCTCCTATAGTACTAGAGACTCCCAAGAGTTATTCATGAGTAAACAGGGTGTTTTATAAAGTGGGCACAGTACTGTAACCAGGACTGTTTTATTAATGCTACATTCATGTGGTATTCCACAGGGATAAGTCTGTGTGTCCCTTCATCATAGAACTTATCTACTAAAGAAAAAATAAGCCAAGACAAGCCCAACTGGCCTTTTCCTCTGTTCTGTATGTAATAGTTATTGGCAAGGATCTTTACTCTCATTCCTGCAAGGGTGGCTTAGGGTTTCTTTTAGGATGTGGGAGATGCCTGTGTGTGTGATGTGAATAACCAAAACCAGGTCAAGCAGAGGAGTTCATGACTGGACTGGAGTTTGTTGGGGGGAGAGGCTGAGATCAAGGAATGGAAAAGTGGCTGTACTGTACAAGAGAGACAGACTGCCTCCAGGAGTGGCCAGAAATGGGTATCTAGGGGCGAAGAAAAACAGGATAAAAATACACAGTAACTCCCCCAGACATCACTGTTGCTGTGAACTATTTTCAGTCCACAGGATTTCCTGAGCTAGTTGTGGTTTAACTGTTTAATAACTTTCAAGGATCTCTCTTCCAAGTCCAGCTTCCCTTTCAGCCCACCAAAGCTACGCATGCAGGGTGCTCCCTGGCAAGCAGCTACTGTGTGAACTGCTTCTGATGATGTGTTTCTGAATGCAGTTCCTGCTGCTTTCATTTGACCATACTTAATTCTGGTGGCAAAGAATGTTGGATGGTCAGCCCTTGACCACACTTAATGATGCTCAGGCATTAATTTCAGTTACCTCTGGTTTGGGATTCTTTTGAAGACTATAAGGAAGCCATTCCTTGTCTTACATTTAAAAAATTATAGCAAGTATAATCAAACTTCCCAAGTTCTATTGTTTCTTTTTGACATGAGAAGACTGGCACTGTCCCCAGTTTTCATATAGTGATGGGTTTTTATTTCTTATAATTCTTACCACTGGGTTTTCTTCTTTGAGCACTGAACTGCTGTTTTAATGAAAGCATCTACCAAAATGTCAAAGCCTTGCTCAGGAAGGGTAACAGTCAGTGGAGAGCGTATCTAGAAAATTCCCTAGCTATGGGGGAAATTTAATTCTTCCAGCAAGGACTTCAATCCTTTACCTTACCCAAATAAAGCTTAAATGGCAGAAAACATGAGGCGAAGAGACATTATTTCCTTAAACCTTTATTTCCTTTAAATGCTGTTTGCTCTTTGTCTCAGGCAGCTGAGCCCTCTTGCTTAGGACCATGAACATTGCACTGGCCCCAGTGTAACAGAAGCTGTAGGTGACCCAATATTTCATTATCCAAACCCAGGATAGAATTTCTTCATCTGAAACTGTTCAGTTTCCTCTTAACATGTATTCCTCTAAACCTCCTTGGCCCTATTAAATACTCCCAAATTTCTCAGTAGCTCTATTACCTTGCTTACATGCAAATTTTTACAAAATGTTGTATGTCAAAGTTTACTTAGGCCTTCAGAAGTGTCTGCCATGACAGCTGCATTTGCCACTTGACTATCAGCTTGCAATTTCTGTAGGTAACTACTTATTTATAATTTTTTTTCTGCTATTAAAAAATTACCGATTTTGCAATCCAACCCTTTGCACACACCAAATTCAGTAAGACAGTTTTTTTTGTTTACAGCAGGATGAGAAAACTGTCCCAGGTAAATTTGTAATTAATTGGAACAGTGGTCTGGTTTTCATTCTTTTCATAAGGAAAGGGTGTACATTTCTCAGTTGTATGACCAGTATAGTATTTGATTAACTTAGCATCTGGTAACTAGTTAACAGCACATAAAGAATGACCATAATACTCTGTTAGTCTGCTGCTAAACAGTCAAAAACTCCAGCAGTGTAGGCTTGTAACACCTGAAGAGGAAAGACCTCACTGGTAGTGCCACTCTTAGCAGGAGCTCCCAGTGCTTACAAACTGCTTGTTCCAAGCAAGCAGATTTTTTTTGTGGCTTTTTCAAAATTTATGGTCAGCTCTGCAACATTTGATTTTTAACTTGCGTTTCCCTTAGCCTGTGGTGCTGTCATCTCTTTACGCTTCTTTGTCTCTCTGTTCCATGTTGTGTTGGCATTTAATGTGAATGAGCTTCATAGCCTTGATTTTATATTTTCCTGAGTAAATATATACTTCTAAAGGTTCTTCAGAAACAGTCCTGATTGTGTGAATGACTTAGGAGGCAGCTGAATGTGATCAACAATGAAAAAGGTGCCAGCCCTCCTACACACAGATTTCATGTTGCTGTGAACAATGCCTGAATGTGTCCATGATTCTGTTGGGTAAGATGATGTCATCCTGGCTTTTTTCTTGCTTACATTGGTACAGATGTGCACACTGGACTTTGAGAGACTCAAAAACTTAGTGCTGTTATCAGGGACAGAAAGACAGAGTCAAAGTGGCTCGAAATACTTTGGTAGTTTCTCTTAAGGTTGAATAAACCCTCACACTGGGATATCCCGTGGCTTATGATGAGAGGGATCCTGGGAGCCAACTCAGATCTGGGGAGCTGCGGGCTAGCCTGGGGTGTCCCAGTCACAGCTGCCGTCCTGAGATGGCAGCAGAAGGTCGCTCCCCAGCAAGGGAGAGGTGTAAGAGGTGTCTACACCTTGCTCCTTCCTCACCTGAATAAGAGCCCCTTTGGGTTGAGCTCTGGACAGGCACAGGCAGAGGTGCTTTGGTGATCGCTCTCCCTGAGCAGTTGCTCCCCATCTCCTCTGGGGGAAAGGGGCTCTGGGCCAGGCAGAAACGTCCTCCTGCAGCCCGGGTCGGGCCTGCAGATTCCGGCTGGTCTCTGCCGAGTTGACACATCCATGCTGCAACTGCACTGAAAATTATCGGCTTCTGCAAGATTTATCTATTTTAATTAGCATGGTCTGATGTGTGGGCACAAATAAACACATTCTGAAAGTAGTTTCTGCTACTGTTTTGAACCTCTGTGTCCATTAACCCAGGACTGTCAACATGTATTAGGTTTGATGCTGTTTCCAGTGTTGTTTTATATTCATGTTGATGCGTACGTGTATTGAATCATTTTTTTAAATCTAGGAAATTAATGTTATTGTTGTGAGCAACAAATAGGCTGTTTGAAAAGGCTAAGGCTGAATTATCAGTGTGGCCAGTGGGCGTTAACAGGAACTGCTTTCTTTGTTATTTTAATCCAGTGACATTGCTGATAAGGGGCTTTGAGTCAGGAGAAGAAAGCAGGTTCGGTGCCTCTGCTTTATAGGCAGGCATTCTCTCTGAACTGTGCATTACATATCATAATAAACAGTTTAAAAGCACAATATATAGACAAGATAAAAATATCCAATTATCTGATAATAATTTGGATTGCAGTGCAGTCATTTAAAACTTGTATACTTTCAGGAAAAAGTAGGTGTAGGTGCTACAGAATCTATATGAAAAAAGGAGCTACAGGGCCAGTTTGGGTATGTGCATAATGACTTTAAATAGACAAACTGAGTGGCAATAAATTTGAATGCTGCTCAGTAGAATAAGTGCCCAGGGAAGTGTGGAAGAAAGCTGAAGGGAGCAAAAAATCCTGGATACTCCTGTAAGAAGCTGATGAAAGAAGAAGGATTACTTAAAATAATTTAAATATTGACTTGTGCTCTGGGTAATTTCCATTTGACTTAGTGGAAGTTCCTTTTTATCCACATTTTAGTCAAACCATCCATGCACATTGTTATGCTGAAGAAAGATTATTTTCTCAAAGACAATGTTTACAGTTTGCAAGATGATCAAACAGATGGTTTAAGTTTGTTCTGATACTCTGTGTTTTTTCACAGTCTCTTTGTTAGTTAAATAAACTTGAAAATGATCTGTCTAGAACAGTGTCATTTCCCAGATGAGATAGCTACTTGAGGACATGCCTGTCTTCTCTCTCCGAAAAGATAATCCTCATATTCAGTAAATAGCAATGACTGTGGTTCCCTGCTATTTCAGGACTTTTGCTTCTCTCTCTGCTCTCCAAAATGAGCCCATGACCTCACTGCCTCATATCGTAGTTTCTAAAAGAGGTCCTTCATTATCCATTGTCCATGGACATTGTCCATGTCCTTTTCTGTTCCTTGTTCTGTTCCTGTTAGTCACCCTGACTGATCCAGTATAGATCCCTGTCTTGCATGTCAAGAGGGAGCTGGGAAAAAGCAGGACAGCATGAAAGAGGTGATATTCCCAGTGTGCCAGAAGTGATATTCCCAGCATGCAGCTATTCAGAAGTGCAGACATTTCCTTTTAGCATCCCTCCAATTGTTCAAAGTCTCTTTTTCCTTGCTGGCAAAGCACCCACTGAAGCCCACAAATGATAGCCACGTGGGTCGTCTTCCAGCGGTCTGAACGTGTCTCTGTTTGTCCTGTGTGTTACAGGCTGACGCTGCTTTCTGAACTCGCTCGACTTTGTTTAGCCTGGCTGGTTTCAGTCCTCGGTAGCAGGCAGTGCAGCAGCCTCTGCTCTGCCTCTTACGCAGTGAATGCAGTTAACAAAGATCTTTTGACGTGCTCAGGGAAGCCTTGATAATGAAAGAGCTCTAGAAATTGTATTTGTGCATGACAAAACAGCAGGGGGGGGGGAAAAGTTATTTCTTCCTCCCCCCCACCCCGGACCTACCTTAGCAAGGAGTTTGGCAAGGTGCTGGACTAATTCCTTTCCATATTTAATTTAAGCAGAGCAGAATTAGATTGTAATTGGACACCTTTGAACTCTTCTTCGGAGCTGTTGTCTCTAAATCATTGTTAGTATAGCAAATAGTCCTTCAAAGCAATGTAAAGACCAGCCAAGAATATAAATTTAGTGGCTCATTATCTTCTTGGCCTGGCATGGAAATGCAGTGTCAGAAAAGTGTGTAACTACACAGAACCTGAAACTTCCTTTTTCTTTCCTCTTCACATCTTTTATTTCTTTTTTTCCAAGAAAAATAACTGCTGTTGGTATAGAGATTTTTTTCTTCTTCTTCTTCTTCCTCTCCACATTTTAATTTCTGACTGAATGAGAATCTTTGTTCTTTTCTCATACATATACTACTGACAAGTAGAATTAAATAGCATTGAGACAGAAATTTCTTTGCTGCTTTTAGCAGCAGCAGGACAATCAAAATGGTGGACCTTGTATTTGTCCCTCTTCTATTTTTAGAAAAGGCCTCAGCAATCAGATCCTTCTGAGCCAAGGTAGTTTGGATAGTCAGTTTTAATGAGACCAGGGTAACAAAAGGTATATCTAAGTCTAATGTGGACATTATTTATCTCATGGTTAATTATAATTTGCTATTAGTTCTGTGTAAAGCACATGTTTGTGGGCATAGCTGACACCATGGTGGTTTGAAAAAGTCAGTAGGCAATCTTTTTATTTTATTTTTAGGATGTTTGCAGTAAGGAAATCAGGGTATATTCTTTGTAAGCACCTATTTTTAAAATGGCATATTTTTTACAAACTTGTGTGCATCTATGATCTACAAATTCAGACTCTGCCAGCATGTTTGGACATAATACTGTCTGCTCGTGGAGACAGCGGGGCCTGGGAGTGCTGTGAGGAAAAGGAAATATTGGGTTGTAACCATCTTCTTTAGGTTATATTCTAGTGTAATTTTCTATCTCCCTGAATGAGCAATATAGTTAATCTTTCAGGTGGCAGAGATGATGTAAAACTTGTTTTGGTGATATCCCTGTTACACTAGCCTGATTTCCAGATGAAAAATCATGTTTCCAGGTCACAAATACAGTTCTAGTGCCCACATAGATAGAATAAAATTATCCAGTGAAAATGTCATTTCATCCAGAGAGGGAATTAAAACAAATATATAAAAATTTAAATTATGGAATCATAAAATTCTAAGGGTTGGAAAGGACCTTATCCAACCTGGCCTTGAATACTGCCAGGGTTGCGGCATCTACAACCTCCCTGAGCAAATAGTTCCAGTGTCTCGCCACCCTCACAGTAAAACATTTCTTCCTAATATCTAACTTAAATTCCCCCTCTTTCAGTTTGTTATTCCTGGTCCTTTCACTATAGTTTCTGATGAAGAGTCCCTCTCCAGCTTCCCTGTAGGACCCTTCAGGACTGGAAGGTTGCTGTGAGGTTTCCTCTCAACCTTCTCTTCTGCAGGCTGAACAGCCCCAAATTTCCCAGCCTATATTTTGGTGTTTCAGTCAGCCTATTCCTCTCAGCAATAAGCAAAAACCTCATAGTACTCATGGAGTAAGTGAAGGGAAAAGTTCCAAGCCTCTCTTGCTTTCTGGAAGGGTATGGCCTGCCAGAGCTCCCTGGCAAAGGTGAGCCCTGCAGGGCTTATGCCCTGTGTACCCATGTCCTGGGCTATAACATGCTAGATCTCCCAACACGTGTGTGCATCATCTTTTTTGTTCAACACCCAACACCTCCCATTTTTTGTTCTGTAACAAGTAACTTGTCACTGGGAATTTATTATTTACACTTTTGTGCTCCAAGATGGGCAAATGTGCAGTAGCAGATGAGGGTTTCTGGTGTAATCTGATGTGACAGGGGAGTGAAGAGGCGTGGGGACAGCCATTAGCTAGACCTCTAGTTAGAGAAATGTTTGTTGGAGCTGGGTTTTTTCCTCCCGTTTTTACAAATGATCAAGAGATCTGCTAAATGTTGTCAAGGACCTATACAGGAATGGAAATTAAGCAGAATTTTAATGTAAAAGCTTTCAGAAATAGATTTTTTTTTTTCCAGGCAAATGTTCAAGAGCTTAATGTCAGTCTAGAGCAGGTTTGGTGCTGCTGAGGATTCCTGAAGAGCAGCAGGGTTTTCAGCGAGGTGAGGAGACACTGCGTGAGGGGACTACGGACAAAAGGGGGACTGCACCAGCGTCAGCAGGAGAAAGGGGGGGGGAAGATCCCAGAAAGAAGTGTAAGCTATGGCTTGAGGGTATGAACGGGCAACTTCACGTGATAAAGGTGCATTTGAGGTAAAACTGCAAATCCCTGGATAAAAGCAGCTCGGATTGCTCTGTGGCTGTAAGGTGGTTTCAGGGGTCTGCTGGCCGCAGCGGACATCGCCGGTCCCGAGCAGACAACGACGACGCTGGCCAACGAAGTGGCAGTGCCGTGTGGCGCTGTTCTTACTCCCAAGGGAAAGGAAAAAGAGAAAGGGGAGGTGTGGCGACGGCCCTGAGCGCGGC
>VZUI01055289.1:0-28475 GCA_013401135.1 Cettia cetti | reverse complement strand
GGAAGGAAGGAAGGAAGGAAGGAAGGAAGGAAGGAAGGAAGGAAGGAAGGAAGGAAGATTTTATAATGTTTTTATGTTATGTATGACACGTAACTGTCCCATCCTGGAGGGCTGATGCCTTTAGGTGTGACTCCTGAGAGGAGGCATCACAAAGTCTCTCTGGAAGTAGATGTTAGGCAAAAGACAGAAAGAAAAGTATCATCATTATTATATCATTGTTGCTGATGTTCTTTTTCACTCTTTTCTTTTCTTTCAGGTACTTTTGCGTGATTTACAATGGAAAAATTGCTCTGCGGCATCCTGGTGTTTGGAATGGCTGTCACAGTCAATGCTTGTCCCAAATACTGTGTCTGTCAGAACTTGTCTGAGTCACTGGGGACTTTGTGTCCCTCCAAGGGTCTCCTTTTTGTACCGCTGGACATAGATCGAAGGACTGTTGAGCTCCGTCTTGGGGGCAACTTTATTATCAATATCAGCAGACAAGATTTTGCCAATATGTCTGGACTTGTTGACCTGACTTTGTCCAGAAACACCATTAGTTACATACAGCCCTACTCTTTCACCGACTTGGAGAGTCTTCGATCATTACATCTGGACAGCAACAGGTTGCCTGAGATTGAAGAGGATACTTTAAGAGGTTTAATTAACCTTCAGCATTTGATTTTAAACAACAACCAGCTAAGCAGAATTTCTGACGAAGCCTTTGAGGATTTTTTACTGACATTGGAAGACTTAGACCTTTCCTACAATAACCTCAGAAGCATTCCCTGGGAATCTATAAGAAAGATGATTAACTTGCACCAGCTCAGTTTAGACCACAACCTAATAGATTATATAACAGAGGGGACATTTGCAGATCTTCAGAAACTGGCCAGATTGGATCTAACATCCAACAGACTGCAGAAGCTCCCTCCTGACCCTATATTTGCCAGATCTCAAGTAATTCCATTGGTTGTTACCCCATTTTCTCCACCTCTCTCCCTCAGCTTTGGGGGAAATCCACTGCATTGCAACTGTGAGCTGCTGTGGCTCAGGCGGCTTGACAGAGACGACGACATGGAAACTTGTGCTTCTCCTCCAAGTCTAAAGGGAAGGTACTTCTGGTATGTGCGGGAAGAGGAATTCGTTTGTGAGCCTCCTCTTATCACACAACACACTCACAAGCTGCTGGTTTTAGAGGGGCAGACTGCCACGCTTAAGTGCAAAGCCATTGGGGATCCCACTCCCATCATTCACTGGGTGGCCCCTGATGACCGTCTCATCGGAAACTCCTCGAGGACGGCTGTCTATGACAATGGCACCTTAGACATACACATCACCACCTCCAAGGACTATGGAACTTTCACCTGCATAGCAGCCAATGCTGCAGGAGAGTCCACTGCAACAATTGAACTCTCAATTGTTCAGCTTCCCCACCTCAGCAACGGCACAGGCAAAGCGGCTCCACCAAAATCCAGGCTCTCAGACATCACCAGCTCCACCAAGTCCAATCGTGGTGAAACAAAAGGCCCACCAGAAAGGGCTGTCCTGGTGTCAGATGTGACCACTACCTCAGCTTTGGTCAAGTGGACAGTCAGCAAGTCGGCCCCTCGGGTAAAAATGTATCAGCTGCAGTATAACTGCTCAGATGATGAAGTCCTGATTTACAGGTAAGCCCATTTTTGTTTCGTCCTCTGATGATGGCAGGGGGTGGAAATCTATACAAGAAGTCTTTTACTCTTTGACTTTTTACTGTATTGACTTTGAACTGAGATGACACTGTGACCAGTAGCATTAGTGGTATCTGATAAATTTGCATTCTCTCTGTAAGTTTGGCAAACAGTTGGTCTGTTCATCGCTTTTCTGTCCAAGTTACACACTGCAAATCTCTGTAGTACTCATTTTCCAACAGCTGTTTTCAGTAAAATTTTCAATTTGGGAAAAAATAGTACGGCAGTTGGTAGTCTCCTTAGTACACTTAACAAACAAAGGAAAACTTGAAGACTAGAAGTCAGAAATTTCCCTTTCCACCTCCTGTAGGTGGGATGGATACAGACTACTTAGAGAGGAAGTAATGTGGGAGGAAGTTTGTGCTGTCTACCGATAACATAGGCTCTATTTATTCTGTGATTCAAGATCTGGGGTTGCTAACGAGACATTTTTCACCTATATGAAGGAGCTTGTTTCTTATTTCACTAGCATCTGTTTACGCAACCATAATGGCTGACAACTTTGGAGCATTTAATTTTTTATACCATATTAAATGCAAGAAGAGGTAGATATAATTTCAAAAGCAAACCCTGAATGTTCCTCATAATCCTCCAGTTCTACAACTCCTCTGACTTTTAATGCAGAAATCGCTCTTACAGTGAAGCAGCAATAAATTTTTAGGGACTAAAAATAAGTAGAAACAGGAAAACAGTACTACTGTTTTTCCCTTGTGTATTGGAAGAATGATTGACATCTTCATGCTAGTGATGAATGCCTAGAAACCACCTTGTCCTTCCCTTTTATTGCAAAGGTTTCATTGAACTGAACTATATCTGTAGTTGCATATGAACTATTCTGACCAGCAGAAGTCAAAATCTCATGGAAAAGTAGAACTAAATATATCAACTCTTGTAGCTTTATAAGTATCCTGAAGCAGTGGAGAAAAATTGCATGTGGTAGAGATATAATGGGATTTGGGGTTTGAATCTTAATTTGAGAATAAACTGTGGCCATAATGTAGTCAAAACCATTGATTTTCATGGTAGGTTTGGTGTTGTTACCTGATGGCTATTCTGTTCTGCTGCTGCCTGCAGGGAGAGCCAAGGAACTCATCAAGTCATGGTACTGGGCCTCCAGATCCAGAAAACAAGCCTTGTTACTTTCTTCTTTACCACAGGGTGGTTTTCTTTAGCATGATAAAGTCAAAAGGAGAGGCAGTAAACATTCGTGTGACATCTTTCCCTCACTCTCCTCCTGCAACAAAATCTAATTTTAAAGCTTCTCCAGAACAGTATGTTTAGTTGACATGGACAAAATTTTGTGCCAACAATACCTTTTATCTGAGTCAGTTGTAGAACAGAAAGAATAAAGTGATCACTTTAGCTACTCCAAATTCACTCACTCATTGCCAAAAGCAGGAATATTGACCAGCAAGTCCAAACCATTTTTTTAAAAGGATATTTATTCAAATAAATTAATCTGAGGAAATTCAGTTCTGTTCTCTTCCATTCTTCAATTGTAAAAATATCTTGAAATAAATCAATTAGAAAGTGAAAATTATTCATTTTGCTCTGGCTAGTATGCAGTGGAACCAGTGTGTTAACTTTGGGAATTGCAACTATGTGGATTTAAGCAGAATGAAAGGATAAGATTAAGTTAGTAATGATATAGTATTAGGAATAGAATGGAAGGAAACATACTAGGGCCATTTTTTTTTTCCCAAGGCAATGCTTTTGGCAAAACTCAGCTGTAATTAAGATCTTAAGCACAGTGTAAGGCTGAAAAACACTCTGAAAGATGTAGAAGTCATATGTTCATTGTAAAATGAATTTGGCCCAGTGAACAGGAATATCCCTGCAACCAGAAAGAGAAATTTGCAGGGATTGTCAGATGTTGGAAGTGGTTGGATGTGTCAGTTTTCTAGGGAGGAGGCTCGCCAGGCTGAAAAAAACCCAAACAAACCATGCAAAAGCACTGACATGCAGCCTAGGAACTGGATGGGTGAGAGTGGGGTGCCACGGGCAGAAATGAAGATGCCATCTTGCCAGCCTGGTCTGGAAGAAAAAGTTGCTGTCAAGACTTTAGGCAACCCCTAATTTTTTTATCAGGTCCCCACTTACACCTCACAGTGGGGTTTTGGCCCTTTGCTGCTTTATTTGGTTGTGGCTCAGTTTTTCAGAAGCTCAGTGAGAACAGTGCTATTTTGAAAAACCTCCCAGCAGGCCTTCTTTGAGGATTCACTGATGATGCATAGCTCTTTTCATTCACAGCTCTCAAAAGCACTTCACCATAGAAAACAAATTTTTTTCTCTACATTTTGCACTAGGGAAAAATGAAGCATAGAAAGATAAAGTGATTGTCCAGCATCTGAGAGTTAATCAATGGTACTCATAATATCAAAACCAGTTCTTACAACTTCCAGTCAGGGAACCACTCAGTCCCTTAGAGTTAATTAACTAAAGCTGTTTTGCTTTAATTGGTCAGATGCATATCACTGCAATGAGTGTGTGGAAAAACCTAAGGGAAAAGGATTTCTACAGTGCTGTGCTCTATAAAATGCTGTGTATGTGCTAAATGGGATGTGATACTGCTTAGCTGCTAAAATGATGGGCACTTAATATACGCTAAGACAGTCGGTATTCCAGGACTGAGACACATCAGCTGTGCTCATCTTTTAGGAATCCTGCTTCACTAGCAAGAAATGTATGCACAGAAGACAGAAATCTGCTGGTCTCTCTGCTAAGATTTTTTCACGGACATTGTGAAAGAGTGAAAAGCAGAAGTTCTCCCCTCCCCACTGTTGTCAACATCTGTCCTGATCATTACCCAGGACACCAGTCCCATTTCCCCTTCCATGCCAGCTGTGATTTTCCACTGTTGGGATGATGGAAAAAGGCACTACAGTAGGGTGTAATGGCTCAATAAAAAATTAAGTTTTGGGAGATTCTGGCAAATGTTGCCTACTGGGCCTCCCGTTTGCACTAGGCTGAAATAGTGCCAGAATCTGAAGTTTGGCTTTGGATGTACCAACGCCATTATAAAGAAGATCAGCAGGAGGAGCATTGTTTGTCAGCTTTCCCATCTGACCTTCCCTTGTATTTGCTATCTCAGGGCCTTTGCTCAAGTTCATAGCAGGTTTTTATCTCTTTCAATGCATTCAGGGTGCTTATTTCTGATTCTGGTCTAATGAGTAGGTCCTGGATCTTCACTCTGTGGGTTTTAATGGAGCAGTCTTTCCATTCTTTCATCTTTACTGTAATACCAACACCAGTGCCAGTAAGCATGTATTGTACCCATCACTTTTATCCGAGACCAGAAACTTGTTATAAATTTCAGAACTGAATATCACTCCTTATTTGAAGGAAAAACATGCAGAAAGAGTAACCAATGTCCAATAGAGAAAGGGATGGAAGAACACCAAGGTCCAAAAAGAAATGTCTGTTCTTGGACTCAGGGTTAAAGAAGTCAACACTAGGAAACCTCCTCTATCATAAAAATCTTACCTACTCCTCCCAGTCTGGACTCCAAAGTCTTTTAGATATGTAAAAGCGTCATACTTAAGATCAGTGCAACTTAGGCACTGGTAAGCTTAATTCACTTTAAATAAGGAATTGAAATGAAATAGAAATATTTAGAAAAGTTTAGAAATTGAGCCTCAGTTTCCCATCTGTAACCTGGGTGACAGCAACCCCTTGCTTCACAGGGATAAGCACATGAGAAAATATTATGGAACCAGGAGTCCAGACAAATAAATAGAGAGACTTCCTTTGAAGACATTGTGTGGTCTGCAGCAACAGGGATAGTCATCAATGATTAAGATGGAGGATTACATAACTGCAACACTTGAATTCAAGTAAGGCATCTGGGGAGAGAGATTGTGTTTTTTCATGCATAGAGACCCTACATGATCGAGGACCGAGTCTCAGTTTTGGCCAGCAGGCATTGGTGTAAAATATACATTCACTACTTTTCAAAAGCGAATAAATCTGCAACTGTTTTGTAGAATTTCCCAGGTCATACTGAGCCTTCTGGCTGTGTTTTGAATTAAAGCAAAGATACAGCCATTTAAAAATGTGCATCTGAAGTGCAACACTACCATTAGATTTATGAAAGATTTAGGTCTATTTTATATTGTGGTATTTCATACTAAAAGTGATGAAAACAGCTGTACAAATTAAGAATTACTGTAGTGCTATAGTCTCCCTAACTTATAAATTCAGGACTGGGAAAAAAAAAAAGTATTTTATATGTTTCTGAAAGCTTATTTTTTAAATATATATTTTATGTAGCAGGCAGTCTAAGCATTAAAATATGAATAAATTGCTCCACATCTCCAGTTTATTTAAACAATGGCACCATGGATTTGATTACTTAAACAATATAATAATGATTTATATTTACACAACTCCTTTCATTGCAAATGCTTTACAGAGTGGCTGAACAGAGATCCCCACTAGCCTGTCATCTCTCAGTTAAATATTGGCTGCAGTTTAGCAATCAGGAGATTGTTCAGTTCCTTTTCATGAGCAAAAAATAGCTTCTGCATTTGCACTTATGGATACTTTAACCTAGGGAGGAAGTAATTAATTGAGCTTGAATTTCCCACAGCATGGTGGTATAAATATACCCATGCTCTCTTCTAGTCAAGTGCATACCAACAAGAGAATGCTTCACGACTGAGGTGCTGCGAAGTTCAGGAATATCTAATTCACGTAAGGATGTTCTCTCAAACAGCAGTGCCACACTGAGCATCAGAGAGGCTGCCATTGTCTAATGCTTCTTGCATTGCAAGGAAAGCCTCTTGTGTGGAGATCTTCCAGCTAAAGACTGAAAACAGAGGAAGCCCTGTCTTGTTGCTAGTAGGGCAAATTTTCTCAACAGCCTGATTCTGTAGCAAAGTGTGCTTATGTCATTTTCGCTCTGAGGAAAGTTAGAAATACAGAGTGTGGGTTAGCTTTGGAAACACAGAGGATTCATTTATTCTGAAAGACCCAAACATCTGTCCTTATTTGTGATTTGGTCATTGTCTTCAGACAAATAAAGATGTGCAGGTAAATGCCTGCCACACTTCTACACAATTTTCAGTTCCACCCACCTCCAACCTCGCTAGGCACTGACCTGCCTCCATGGCCCACACCTGGAGCAAAATTCCCAACTCAGCCTCAGCATATGAGCTGAGCTATTTGTATGCAGGATACAAACCTTGATTTGGCCAAAGCATTTACATATTTAAATATTAAATAAAACAACAACTGGGAGGGAGGACAGCACATGAAGCCGTTAATCAGTATGTATTAATCTTTTATATTTGACAGGTAGAGAGCACCACTTTATAAAAATAAAAACATGGAGTCAGAGTCCAAAGGAAAGCAAAATTCATATAATCAGTGCAGAGGGAAGTTTGGCATGGACATTTAGTACTTCAGATCATTTGAGAGTGATTTGCAGCAGGAGTGTCTATTGGCTCCTGGAGAACCCTCAGCAAGTGCAAGCTTGCTGCAAGGCAGCAGTCATAATGAAGAAGCTGCTTTACAGATGCCTGTATTCTCTGACTGGGGTTTCATTTGTGTCTGCTGAAAGCATTTTCATCTACTAATCTTTTTTTTCTTTTTTTTTTTTTTTTTTTTTTTTTTTTTCTTTTGCTGGGGGAAGTACAGGGACAGGGTTTTTTGGGGGGTTTTGTTTGCTTGGTTTTTTGTACTAGGTTTTTTTTCCCACCACACCACCCTCTTGCAATATGAGAAATCTTTAAAAAATATAAAAGAAAACATAGTGAAAATGAGAAAAATTACATGTATTACCAGAAAATGAAGTGGAAAACAGAAATATAAATTATGAAATAAATTAATATATTAAAAATAAATATATGCAAGAAAAGTAGACATACATCTCAGTAATGTCCCTAAAGTAATCCTAGATTGTTGTGACAAGCTACCATCCACTTGGTGATTGCACAGAAACTGATAAGGAGTGCATTGGTCAGAGCAAGTCCAGTTCAGGATGAGCAGAACCTGACCATGTGGATGCTGCCCAGGCCATTTTCTTGTTTGATTGCTGACACAGAAAGACAAAAACACTAAATGGCCCCTTATCCCTGTGGGAGATATGCCCCTGACGTGAGCATGTGAGATGTATGTGAGGGCTCATGAGAAAATGCTTGCACTGCTGCTGACAGGGCTGCAGAGCCCCAGCAGAGCAGGGCAGGGCAGGACAGCACCTGCTGACAGCTTGGAGTTATTCTCACCTCCTTCAAAGTTTAACTCCTGCCAAATCACATTTATTGAGGCCTGTGGAGAAGCTCTACCCCCAAGTTCTACCCCCCTGTATGTGACAGCTCTACCCTCAATCTCAGCCTCAGGAGCTGAATATGAAGGCAAATCACCCGATTCGCATCTCACCCCACATCTTTGGGGTGTTGCAAAAGTTGGAAACACTCTCAGGCACATGATATGATTGTTAGCGTAGTCCTGCGCATGGCCAGGAGCTGGACTTTGATAATCCTTGTGGGTCCCTTCCAACTCAGAATATTCTGTAATTCTGTGATTCAGCACAAGACAGAAGTACCCTGTTTTGTCTCTGCTACCAATTATTAATTCAGCTCAATAAGGCTGAGCATTTTCACTCGAGGGGAATTCAGGATGAGATAGTTCTTCCCCATAACATCTGCCACATCCCCTCTCTCAGATGCTCTGAACCTAAGTGCCAATATCTGTCCCCACTTTGTTATTGCAATAAAGAAGTTATATATCTGATGTTAAAATGAACTATTGAAATGAGACTTTTATTTAGCTTCAGGTGAGTCAACAATTTGATCTCTAAATGAAAATCTTTAACATATCCATAATTTGTATGTGTAATGCATATTTTACCACCCAAGAGGGTCTACTTGATCTCTGCATTTTCACTTCAGAACCTGCAGCAAGTTCTCAATACTCCTTTTCTCTCTACTGCTCATCCATTGAATTCTAGTTGATGTCAGAGATGCACTCTAATATCTCCCTCATTTTGGGTCACATCTACTGACATCTGGGTCCTTATAGGAGGGATGGAAAAGGTATCAGCAACCACAGAGTGTGACAACTACTCCTAGTCTTTCTAAATCTGTAGCTGAAAATTTCCTCCCTCCCCTCACTTCACCCTTCATTTCAACTGGATCACCACCAATTCAGACTACTAAGAAATCTCCTTCAAGTGTGTTGAACCAATAGTAAAAGCAATGGCTGAAAAATATCTGCTTGAAGGACAGGATGATTTATTTTTATCCACAGGTGTTTTGCAATAGAGTTGCAAATAAAAAAAAAATGCTTAGAAGCATATTGTGCTCTAAACCACTACATTACTAAAATTTGCTTTGCCAGTTTCAAATCATTCTGCTTAACTGAGTTCCCACTTGCTCACGTGCAGGTTCCAGGCTGTAGGCAGGTGAAAGAGGGTGCCTTGACAGCTCCTACCTCCCCAGCTTTTTGACACCCCACCCCATACAGCTCCCATCTGAAGTCATTAGAAAACATTTTTACCCGTTTCAAAGCTGGTGTGGTTTTAGATTCTTGGTAGGAGGGTCTTGGAAGAGGGCACCTGCTCCTCCTGCAGTAGGTTCTTATTTCTCCTTATCTTTTCAGTGCTCAACAGTTGAGCTCTAACTGTAAATATTTTTTTGAGGGTTGTGAAAGGAATTATATTCATTTGGTTATGTAGGATTATTTTATCTATCAAATACATGAGACAGAACAAAGAGAATGGCAGGGAAAGAAAAAGTCAAAATTGCAAACATAGCCAGAACATAGTGCCTTATTTCACTGGCATGGCTGCAGACTTAACTACCTAATTGCTTGCTCTGAATTTCCTATTACACCCTTTCTCTTTCATACCAGACTTTCTGCTTGTAGGCTCAGGGTATTTTCAGAAGAAAATAATATTTTTTTGTACAGTGATGGAACTGATTAAACCTAACACATAATAGAGATGATACACATAGAGATGATTCTCTTGTTTTCCTAGAGAATTGACTTAAAAATATAGAACTGGAAAAGACACAGCACTGGAAAAATAAAAAAATATATAGACATTGGACTAAATGAATTACATTATAAAGACTTGGTCAGCTCTACCCTAATGAGTCTGCTTATTTCTGGAGTTGCCTATAAAAGGCAGGTTTTCTGAGCAAAACACTTGCTCTCACTCTTAGGAGTGAGAAAAAGTCTCTTTTCGGATTCAGTGCAAGCTGAATCCAACACTTGCTTCTCATTTAAACCTATTTTGGGGCTTCAGTTGGGATGTTGATGGTGAGTAGCCTTTGTGTTAATGCTTTGGCTAGGGAAGATGAAAGAAGAGGATTCTGACAAGCTGAGAAACTTAAAATTTGAGGCAGAAATCAGGTTCATGCTCTATGTAATTTTTTGAGTGCTGTACTTGTAGGTTTTCAATGAAGGCTTGTACTACAAGGCAGTCATTTACCTTTGCTTTGTTCTTAAACAGGCACAGGAGAAATGTAGCTCAAATCTTCAGTAGTAAAGAAAGAAAATATGAGGTAATAGATATCTTTGAAAAGAAGATATCGGTTATTTTGGGTAGTATTGCCATAGTACCCTTTCCCACAAATGTGTATTGTTTTGCATTCTAATATGTACATGTACCCTGTAATCCATAATAATCTGTAATAGGCCCAAGCAAAATGGTAATCCAGCCCTAGCTGAGCTAGCAGGCTAGTACTTTTATTTAAAGAAACCTTGAAATTACAATGCCATTGAGAATTGTATATGTCTAAAATGAAATGTTCTGATTTTCATAGCAGAGACAAGCGGCCTGGCCAGCAGGCTGATCTGCCTTACTGTCACAGCCCTCCTGACCTCTCAGAGCCACAGAATGATCATATTAGATCCTAGAACATTTGTCAAGAATTCAATAAAGTGTCTCTCTCCAGAAAGGAAACAGGCTTTGGCCTCTGGCAGAGGGTACTCTATGGTGGAAGTAAAATCACCTGTATGCCACAACAGCACAGATTGGATGCACTTGAGCTGTCCAAGAAAGTGGGATGTTAGTTTGGCATCCTTGGATGGGAAGGAATCCATCCACTACATGGCTACAGCCATGCTTCAGGGTGGCTGAAAAAACCCTGGAGACAGCAAGGTAAGGCTATGCCCTAAGCCTCTTTTGATCAGCTGCTCCTGGTTTACAGATTAGTTTATTTGCAGAGATGAACAGTTTGAGACAGCCAGCACTAGGTGTGAATTCATGCTGTATTTGCCCATCTGTCCTCCCTCCCCTCTCTCTTCCATCACTTTGAACTTGTCTAAGCATTTTAATATATTTATTGTCTCATAATTTACTTCATTTTGACCAGAAAACACATGAAAGTCCTATTTGCTCAACCCAATACTTTTTTCTTTTTTAATTGTCCATTTATATTATCAGTTTAGATTGTGGAATTGGCTCTTATGTAGATATCCCAAACAGTGCTCTGAATTTCTCTCAGAGTGGGGATTGCACAGGCTGGAGCTGCCCAACAGACATATGGGCAGCTGACAGCATCAAGACACCCCACCAGCAGCTCCGTCGTCTGGCAGATTGCCTCGGGGAGTCAGGCTCGATGAATCAGCCCTGCTGGCTCTGGGAGGGAGGGAGGGGGCCGCCTCTGCTCCAGAAGGCTGGTGCAGAATGAGAAAGATGCACAGCCCCCACGCTCTGAACTGCGGCCTTGGGACGGCTGGCAGTGTCCAAAGGAACTTGAATCTGCCTGATTTGGTGCGTAGAGGCAGAATTTCAGCTTGGTTACTCTGCGGAGAGGATGTGTCACTAGCGTGATGCCTGCTCTTTCTGCTGTGGCGTGGAGTTTCTCAGCCTGGAAGTGCCTTGGGGAGGAATTTAACAGCGCTGCCAAGGTTGGGCAGTGGGAGAGGGTAAGAGAAAAGAAATTGGCTTGGAACTGTCCTGTCTCTGTGCCTCTTCCTTTCTAGCCCTGAAAGGGAGCCAAATGTTCTTGTAAGCTAAGCAGGCAATGAAGCCAAGAGGACCCCTGCTTCTCTCCTCCACCCCTGGGTCCGTGCAGCATCCTATGGTTGTTGTTTCAGTCAATGATGTGGCCGCCCCTGAGCAGGCAGAAAAAGGAGCAGCCACCAGGAGTCACCATCAGAACCTGGCCCCTCCAGACCAGGGCCTCATGGAGCTGTCACAGGCTCTGGCCAAAGAGAGGGGCAGGGACAACTCTGTCTTCTCTGGCTGGTGTCAGACAAACCTTCTGCATTCTCAGTGGCACTAGAAATGCTGCAATCCCTTTGCTAAGAAAAAACAGTGCAGAAGTACATGTGTCTCTTGAATGATTTGCTTAGGGGTGTGACCCCCATTGAGCACACGAGGCTGTATCTATGGCTAGTAGTTTAAATCGTTTGTTTTTCTTCTCTGGGGACAGTAGCAGCTTCTATGAGGTGAAGAACTCTCTGCAAGGGGAAAGATGAAATGAATACGGAGCAGGATTCCCACTTGTGAAGAGCATTAACAAATGCCTGGGGGACTGCAGCAGTCCCATGTCAGGGCACAGTACTGCACCTTTGCACAGGCTGGTGTGGGGTGAAGACCTTGTGCTATACAAACTCTGCCTAGTAAAAGCATATGAGATTTTAGCTGTGTGTTTTTTGGGAGGTTAGGTTTTTTCTCACTAAAACATAATATTGCTTTTTGGTTCACCTTTCCTCTTTTTTCCCTATTCGGTCTCTTTTGTGGTAGATAATTTTATTAGCTGTGGTTTAATTAACCAGTTATGCCAGAGCTGGAGTATTTTTCGCATTTAAACCTTTATTTCATTGTTCTTAAACATCTTCCATTCTGATGCAGCTCCTGACAGTTTGCTGGTCCCTTTATCTCCCCATTAAAGGAGCTTGCCAAGCTTCAAGTCCATTTGTTAGTGAAACCATGTATATCTGCACTAGGTTTAAAACTGTTTTCTACCCTCTTGATGTGGTTTCAGTCCAGAAACTTTCTGTGGTTTTAAGGTAGCAAAGGGAGTCCAAGAAAAGCCATAGAAACTTAAAGGAGTCCTTCCTACTTGAAGTCTTTGAGGACATGATCTGAGTTTTCTTGTCTCCTGTTATTTTCCTCTCCTCTGCTTAACCCCAGTTAAGCTTGCTGATGACAGGGAGGCATATACTCAAAAGTTCTGCAGGCTGCTTTCTAAATCAGGTCACATTTACTAGTTCCCAAGCAAAAGATGTTATCTTGGGGAACTTTTGAATCTAGTACTTCAGTTTAGCCAAAGCTAACCTTAATCTGGCATATAATGGGACAGAACCACAGTGTAATTGACTGGTTTTGACATCAAACAAGGAGCTGATTTAAAAAACCAGATCAATGGTAATTGGTCTTACAGTCATTGCAGCAATGTGCAACATCTGTCTAGCACACCCTCCAAACACCTGCCTCTGCAATGGCTATGAAGAAACAAACCATGTATCAACTAGTTTTATTTTCCAGCCCTGTTTAAAATGGAACAAATGCTGGAATATCTCTCCCATGGGAAATTCCAATATTGCAACATCTGTTTCTTTAGAATGAAAATTCTCCATACCAGTTGTTTTGTTTGCTTATGGGGAAAAAAAAAAAAGAAGAAAAAAAAGAAAGCATTTCATATGGAAATTGGAAGTGCTGCTATCAATCTCTTTGGGGATGTTACAGCTTTCAAGAATGACAGTCCCATTTCCACCATACATCATGCCCCTTGAGGAGTTACTCTCCTCCTGGATGTAAGGCTCCCTAAATTCATCCCATTCACTTTGCACTCTCAGCCCTTGCTACAGAGTTCCTTCTTCCAGCCTGCTTTCACCTCCTTCAGTGGAAAAGGAATGGCTGGAGTGTGCAGGGAGAGGAGGCAGCTGCTCGTGGGTGAGCGGGAAAGGAGCAGAGGACATGGTAAAGGGCAGAGCAAGGGCTGAGAGCAGAGCACCCCTCACAGGTGCCAGGCAGAGGAATAACACTGTGGATCCCCACAACTATAGCTTTCATTTTCATTTTTCTTACAAGAGGCAAGAAAAAATGGGTCTGGCAGAACCTCCTATTTTAATACTAAAATTGGGTTTAATTTGAGATATCCAATCACCTTTACAGTCAAAGTGTACCATGGGTTTACTAGCATCCAATGTTACTGCCTGTAGGAGCTTTGAACACACGGTCCAGGAGACATCCAAGTAATGCAAAATACTTTTCACAAGCTCCTTAAGGGAGGGGATTGTTTGGCACAGGTAACGAGTCCATCTGCCAGACACAAACCAAGCAGCTCTGCCTCACACACTCACAGCTGCAGGAGCTAAAAACCTCCAGCTGAAGTTCCAGTCCTGGGAGTCATCACATTTGTCAGCCTTTCTCTGGCAGCAGCAATAGCTACTGCATTTGTCCTGTCCCAACTGCAGCCTGCCTGCTGCATGTAAGACAAAAAGCACTTAGGTGAAACAAAAAAGGCCTCGTATATATTCTCAGATGTTTTGCCCAATTTTGAGTGTGTGATGTTTTATATTTTTGCTGTCAGTGACAGCACAGCTCAGCAGGTGACACGCATTGCTGTTTATCTGCAGTGGTGTCTCTTACACCTTGTTTTAATGACAGTTCAAAAAGGCAGAGAACTTCAAAACATTTAGCTAAAGGCAGAGGAATGAAGACAGAAGATAAAATCTAAAAAGGGTGACATGAACACATAGAAAGGTACATGAAGGCGGAGGGATCAGTCTGGGGGAAAAAATCTTTACTCCCCCTTTTCATTCCCAAATAAGAATTACATGTAGTTTTACTTAATGTATTCCTTCTTTTCCTTTTGTTCCACTCTGGATTTTTCTACAAATCAAGAGATTAGTAGTGTTAAGTCACAACAGACCTTTTGTCAGGACTGGATCCTCTTTTCCCATTTGTGATTTATTTTATGGTCAAACTGAAATTCCTTTGCTTCCTTTTATTTTCTACTCAGAATTATCAAGCTTGCAGGTCTGTGAGACTTTTTGTCAACTAATGAACTATAAGATCTATGACTGTTGACTTTTCTGTCATAGATTTTTTTTCTTTAAATGTTTCTGCTTGATAAGTCATTTGACCCTGTGTTTTATGGTTTGACTGCCTGTTTATCCTTCTGCTGTTTCTTCTCACCCCACTATTTTTAGATACCTCTGTGATAACCAATATTTTACTGAGCACAGATAGATGAATATATACTTAGGACACAGTGACATGAGCCAATATAGGATGCTCCTTATATATGTGTCTATCACAAACATAATGGTAACTACAGTTGAGATAATCACAAGTGGAACAACCTTCTGTGAGGACTCAGAGATTGAAAATTCAATGCTGCTTCCAAGGATGGGTTAACACACCCTGTTTCCTAAAAATCCACTATATTCTGTATTCCACCACAGAGGTAAAATGAGGTGATTTGCTGTAGAGCAGGCCAGGAATGGAAGCAGAACAGACTTTTCTGTGGGTTTCAGTCCTATTTTCCATCCTCAGAAACTATGGAAATTTAACTGCTGTTCGATCAGATCTGGATAAGCACCAAAACTTTGTGGAGACTGACTATTCAATGAAAAATTCAAGTTTTTCTTAATTAGGCCATTGTTAATTCTAAATATTTATAGGCAGAACAACTCAGAAAATTGTAGGTTTATCTCCCCCAAAATGAAAAGTGAAATTATGGAAGGTGTAAGAAAAATATGTGGGAAATAATATTCTATTCCATTAATATTTAAAAGGGTTTCACTGAAAAACAAGCTCCTAAGTTATGTTTTTGAAAATGGGTGTCAGAACAGGGTTACTTTTTTCCTTGGATCTATGAGTGCTCTTATTAAAAACAAAATATGCAAACAAAACTAATTATTTTTTTTTTATAAACTGCAGCTTCTGAGAACTACAAGATACTTCTCTGTTATGAACCCAGAAAATCTCTGTTAAACTTCACAACCGAAAATTACAGTGTGTAGCAGAGAGTCAGCATTTTGGCAATCTCACATGCCTTCTGTTTTGTTTACAAAAAAGTTGAGTGTAGCTATCAGCCTACACAAACAGGCAGCCTGGCTCCCCTGGAGAGGTTTCTGTACCCCCAAGATCCAGTATTTAGTTAAGACAATGGCTGCAGAAGCAGCCCAAGGAGGGTTGCCTTTCCTCCTCCTGTCAGCTCCCGCACCAAGCTGGAGTGAGATTAGAGGCACTCCCACTTTTCTGAGGGCCACATCTCAGGTGGACCCAAGAGTTGGACTCACCAGGGGTGGCCTCTCACCTTGCCAGGATAGAGGCAAGGCTCTGTCTCTGCATAGTGATTCGGAGCTCTGAGCAGCCAGGAGGGCTGAGCTTTTGTGGCTGAGCCATTTCTAGACAATCCATCAGCCTAAACATAGTCCAGCTCTCTTTGATGCATGATTTTTTTCTCTACAGAGCTACCAGAAATAAAAATTTTTGGTGGTTAAAATCAGCAGCTATACCTCCAAGTGACTGATACACTACTCCCACAGGCAGCCCTTTTGGAAGCTGGTTCGTGATGTTATTATACTGCTGGGTTTGGGACAAGTCGTGTGCTTCAGAATGCACTTCTCAGCAGAACTGCAAATGAAATGTCTGCCACAGACACAGATAGAGTGGACAATAAATTATTGCCTTTCTGACATTTTCTTTCTGCAAAGTGAGCAACAGTGAACAGAGATAAGAAGTGGCAATAATCAGTCAAATTATTTTTGTGGTACCTCCCATCAGTGATCTGGTTTCCCTGCTCTTGTGATACATGCACATGTTAATCTGAAAATGATACTCTGACTTGTGAAGAGCCTCCTAGAGAGCTGGTGATTTTTGTTGGCTTGGAAGGATTCATAAGTTTATCTGTACCTGGGATGTTCCCTCATTCTCATATTTTCAGGTGTTGAGTAGCTATGACCCTGAGGGGAGTGCAATGCAACTATTAATTATTGGTAACAATGGGATATCCTCCCTGGGCATCATATGCCACTGTCAATAGATCAGAGAACTGCTACTGACCTTAAGTGGAGAAAAGCAAAGGATAAAGGTCACCTTTGTTTCATCTACACAACAGAAGTTTTGAAAATGGCTTGTCATGAAAGCATTAAGGATCTGCTGCACAAAACCCTTGGGCTGAACGGTGCTGGCTTCCCTGACATGTGTGGTAGTAGAATCCCTTTAGAACTGAATAGTACTGCAGAAACTAACCTGCTAAGCTGAAAAGGTACTAGTTTTACATTATTCTGTGTTCATGTGGTCCTGTGACCTTCAGAAAAAAGCTGCTAAATCTTAGGGGACTTTTTCTATGCCACTTTTAATAGTGATAATAATGCACAGAAATACCTCATGGTCAGAGACATGTTTCAAGTGGAAGTGACTGGATACAAAAAAACAACCTATTTTTGGACACTTTAGAACCGGCTTTAAATACCTTTAATGCATGAAATATCTTGGTCTTCCTCTGTCCATGTTGTCATTGTATCCCCTTCAATTTCAACCAGTTTTCCTAGGTATTTTCCTGTACTTAAACTCTTGATGCTTGTTTCCATGTTTATCATGGCCTTGGACAGGTTGTCTGTGACCACCTGGGCTTTCTCAAGTCAGCCCTTCAATCATTTTATAAAAGTGATTTAATAAAAATCTGTTAACTATTTAGCCAGTCATCTTGGCCAGACCATCCATCACCCATGAGGTTATTTTTTATATTCCAAATCTCCACAACACCTTGCCTCCTCTGGTAAATATAGAAGTTCATACCATCCTCTCACTCTTGAAAAGTAAATTTCAGAACTTTAATAAATCTCAACAGCTTTAAGTAGACTTTGTAGACTAAATAGCCCCCAGCCTGTGCTGGACTCTGCTGAGCAGAAGGTCAGACTAGATGATCATGACTACCCATCAACTCTTAACATTTGGGAACCACCCCTAACAAAGGCAAGAACGTAAAAGCAGTCAAACTGTCAATCAAAGTCTTCTGGTGAACTCATCAGGTTCAATAAAACTGAACATCTCTCTGTAAGCTAATGCTGCACTTGTATGCATTAAGGTTTCAATTCCCTTAACTTCTGTGAGTGAATACTCATTACTTTAAGTGGCAGTCACATCACAGCAGTCATGTGGCTCTTCTTAGGCTGTATCAAAAAAAGGCACTCCATGGACTCGTCTTCCTTGAGAGCCTTTATAACAGCCATGGCAGAGGCTGTCAGGCTTTCAGTCAGTTACTTGTCTTCAACTACTTCCTGAATATTACTGAAAGTAAGGCTGACCATTAAGTACTGACCATTTCAGAGACTGTTGGTTGTTTAGAAGTGTGGTAGGAAAGATCCTACTAAACTTTAAGCAGTGTCCACAGGTGCAGAAAGCATGTGGCAGGATCAAAGTCTTTCTCTATCCTTGCTTATTCTCTGGGTAAGCTCTTAAGCTATGATCCACGAAGTGTCTCCTATCCCGCTCCTCTGAAATCTCGTGGATTGGTTTTATCAAGATACAGCTTGCAAAAAGCACTTGTACTTGAGTAAACTAAGACAATATCATGACACTTGGCATTGGGCTGCATCTGAGATGGAAAAATAGAAAATGTATGCTTCTTTCTTGCTTCACTGTAAGGATGTTGGATTGTTGCATCCAAGGATATTTTGAGCACTGCAGACACACCTCTCTGCCTTTCAGGATGCCTTCTGTGCTGGGTCTCATTGTGGAAGAGGTTTGGTCTCGATGTGTCTTTTGGGGTGTATTGCTGTCTGGAATGGTCAGTGGTCCCTGCAGCCACTCATCAGTGTCTCTTTGGTGCTTCTCCTGTTGTTTTTGGTATGTGTGTGTGCAGGCCTCAAGCATTGCAAAGACAGCAGGGCTGCAGGTGAGAGATTGCAAAAGCAGATTTCTTTTAAGAAATAATCATAGGCTCAGTGTAGTGGTAGAGATTAGGCAAGGTTTGGTGAGTACAAACTCGGCCTTAAAACAATTGTTGGTCATCACTGAAGGAATTATTAAGACACAGTGTGCTTGTGGCTGGGTGAGCAGTCTCAGTACCAGACAGCTCAGTAGGACCCCTGTGCACATACCCGTGACTCTACTCTGATTTAAACCAAGATGAAAATGCTGATGCCTTTGCAATTTTTATGCATTTTCTTTTATGGTCATATTGACCCGTATACTTGAAATTCACCTTTATCTTAGGCATCCTGCATCCATGGCAAAATTGTCTTCCTCCCATCCTTAGAAGTGTGCATTTCTGACATCAAACTTGCTATTTCTGCTTAGGTAAGGGAGTTCTGATTCATTCAGTTTTCCAGGCTAGGTCTGCTTTTTTAATGACTTTGTAAACTTTTCTGTGGGCAATTACAGCAGCCATTTCTCTACCAAGGTTTTAATCTATTTTAGCCAGAACCATTGGAAGAGCCATCTTCACCTGTATAGGATTGTCTTATAGATAAAAATGGAGCCAGGTGTTCCTTCAACTCACAGAAGCTGTCTCTTCAGTTATAGAAATCATTTCCATTAGAACTATTCTAATTAAATACTTTGGAATAGTGGTAAAAGCTTTCTGATATCCTCAAAGTATTTGCCTGACACTAGTGAATGTTCACAGAAAAATGACCCTTTGCTGTCATCACATGGGTCACTCTGAAGGTGTCCACAGCCTCTTGAGGGAGACAGACTTTGTAATCTTAGAAGACTGCTTTGGGATAAAATATTATGCTAAATAAGGAGGCACCTGGACACACAATTTTTTACATCTCTGCTATCTCCTGAGAGAGGCACAAGGGATGAAACAGGGGTGTGTTCTGCCTGAGATGTCTCCAGTTTTGGAAACAAAAGCAGCTCCCAAATTGATTTTCTCTTATTAGACCATTCCCACTTTGTTTCTTTTAGTATATACAAGAGGGAAATGTGGGGGTTTCTTATGCTAAAATATTATGCTTCTCTCTCAAACTGAGAGAAGAATAGAAATTTGTAACTTCGAAAATCTGTTTCTTCATACGATTACAGGTTGCTCTCTTCAGAGACAAAAAAGTGTCTATAATGTCACACAGAAATTATGAACACAGAGAGGAGGAAAACTTCTGTACATTTGGTTTTGAACCTTTTAAAACTTGTCCCTGAAAGTAGAGCAAATCCAAGTTTGCTGAGCAATATGTAAAAGGCCAGTTGTACTGGGAGTGGGCTTTCCTCTCTCGAGGAATCATGAGCATGTTGGAAAGCAGCGGACAGAGAAATGCTGAACATGAGCAGTTTGAGAAAGAAAAAGAGAAGCTATCATCTCTTAAATTCTCCGTTGGGGACGGTGTGATAAGTGATGCATACAGATACACTCCTACAAGATAACCCTTTTTTTAGGCTCTACCATATGTTCAGGAGCAGCATTCACATTTGTCTTCATGCTGGAGGGAGGCTGGAGTGATTCATTCCATAGCAAGGTAAGAAAAAATACCCACATAGCAGTGGCATCAGAAATATGACTATGAAAGCTCTGGGACAATTTAGAGAATAAAGAGGCCAGTATTTGCCAACAAACCCAGGGTGTATACGAGGAAAAAAGACCAGAGTGAAATCTGTGGCAGGCTACCATATAGTTACATTATGGAGTTAGAAATTATGCAGGGGTTTACAGAAGCTTTTCTGTCCATTCACCTTTTCTATGGCACTGCAAAATGTTGCCAGCATGGTCATTAAAGACCTACTCATTTTCTGAAACACGGTTATGAATTTTAGTCATGACAGAACAAATTCTTTTTACTGCTGAAGTATTGAAACCAATTAAGCATTCTTCAATATTTCATTGAAATTTAATCACTATGAGTCAGAGTTTTATCTTCATTAGGTGCATAGCCACATGAATTTAGGATCAGACTCATTTTTGACTTGTAGCTTATAGTCAGGTTATTGTGGAAGAGAAAAACACATGCATTTTGAGGAATCATTTGGCTCTATCTGGAGTTTCTGTTGTCTGAGGTAAGTTAATTTTAGTCTACCTATGAGGCATATTAGATAGTAAATTCTAAGATTTTTGTAAAAGCCAATATCTCATAGTTTTCTGCAGTGCCACAATTATCTTCATTTTACCTCTGCATGCAGCCCTTTCCAACCACCAAGTAATGATTTTTGGCACTGTCGCGATGATTTTTGGCACTGTCACAGTAGGGTAAATATCAATAGCATCAATATCAAATATCAAAGATTCATGCTTGAACATGGGGGGATGGTACAAATACACACCTGCACAGAGCAAACATGGCAGAGAAATGACTACACCCTAAATGGGTTTGAAAACAAGTGAATGAAAAGCCCTTGAGGCACCTGGACACATGATTTTTTACATCTCTGCTATCTCCTGAGAGAGGCACAAGGGATGAAACAGGGGTGTGTTCTGCCTGAGATGTCTCCAGTTTTGGAAACAAAAGCAGCTCCCAAATGGATTTTCAGACAGCTCTTATTAGACCATTCCCACTTTGTTTCTTTTAGTACATACAAGAGGGAAATGTGGGGGGTTCTTTGACAGGTAGTTGAGTACAGGCTACATCCTCCCATCTTGTACTCTCAGAGCTGCTGTTCAGCAGGTTTGCAGCTTCATTTCTTCTGCGGGTGACTGTCCTTCCATCATTTTGTTGAGAGAGAGAAATAAGGAAGGAAATTAAACTTCTAAAAAAAAATAAATAAAACCTCTACAAAGCTGTCTGACTTCCGCAGCAAGAAAGTAGGGAAGGCCATCTCATCAGTCAAGATGCTCATCTGGCCCTTATTCTTTCTTCAAGCCAAAGACAGACACGGTGCCTTGCTGGAGTCCTGCCACAGACTGATGGTTCTGCTTATCCTAATTCCACGTGTCATGGGATTGGCACTGTCTGGGTGTGAAACAACATTTAGAGAGGTGAACTCAGAGCCCAGCAGCTGTGTATCCAGTGGTACAGAGGCAAGTTTAGAACTCCCTCTAACCCAGCCCACTGCAGACAAGCCAAAATCAGCAGTTCTGCTAATAAGGCACAATTTCGCAGTACTTCATAAGGGAGGAAAATTTCCTTATTCTTATGTTCATGCACTCTGAGCTGCACTCTGGTACTTCTAAGGTAACCATTTATTGACAACAGAAGTGAAAATGCTTTCCCAAGTGCAATGTAATTTGTTCTTTAATCACAGCAGATCTAACAAATCTCCAACCCTTAGAGTGGTTACAAAGGATCATGCTTGAGCTTCCTCTTTAGGTTTACATTGGGTATTAGAAAAGTTGAGTCAAGTGCTGATTACTGCACTGATAGTACTCATGACAAAGACATGTACGGGAAAACAGCACTGCATTCTGAGGTATAACTATTATACCTCAGAATGCAGTGCTGGCTGTGCTCTACACAGAAGCCTGAAATCTTATATTTCTATGTAGTGATTTTTAAAAGTATTTATTGTACTCCTTTTTTAGGAATGAGTTTGACTTTTGACTTGTCTTTTTGAAGGTATCACACTGAGATTTTGATGCTACTTGGTGTAATGAATCAGCTCAACCTTTTTGTTCCTAAATATCAACAAAGATTTGGCAAATTTCTACTACTGCTCATTTTGACAGGATGGGGACAACATTCCTTTGACTGATAGTAGAGGTGACTAATGATTCTGTATTCTTCAAGCACGCAAGTTGTGCACTCAGTACCATTGTGCATTTGATTTGCATTTTATTCCACACTTCTTTTTAGTTCTCAGGGTAATTTTTGCATGTTCTACTTATTTAAGCTATATGGACTTACAGCAGGAAAGCTCAGAGAAGATTTTACAGAGTGAAAATTTTTAGGTTTTCAGTCTTTACCCTTGAAGCTCTCCAAAGCAGAGCAATCTGTCAGCCTCTTCCTTCATTACTCTTTGAAAGTTTTTCAAGCAAAGATAAAGAAAAATCCATTCTTTCATTTCCCTTTCAACAGTACAGAGCACTCTTACATGTTATTCCACAGAATTTATGGTTTCTCCATAAAATTATTCATAAGCTGCTTTTCATTGTCTGTAATGACCTCATATGGAACCTTTAACAAGTAAAAGCTTTTGTTATCCTGGCAAACAATGAAATATCCATACCTGCAAAAACCTCCAGGAATGATAACTAGCAATTAATCATGGTAAAGGAACAATAAACCTAGCAGACCTGGATGTAGCTGTATCATCAGAGTTGATGCCATACCTACCATTAGTTGTATTTGAGGATTTTGTATAAACAGGTTCGTCACCTGTTCACTGTCTGAGTCTATTTGATTTTAAAACCATACTCAGTAATTTAAGCCATTAGGGAGTAAATCTCAGGAGCCAGGTAAAACTTCAAAAAAATGGGGGAAGTGGAAACGTAAAAAGAAATTCTGCTCTCCTCTAAGTGTTATGCCATCAACCTTAAAGAGAAAAATTTGGGTTCTCTTAAATAAAAAGGAGATACCAAATTTGGGCAGTCCTATATTTATAAACTCATTTAATATGCAATTTTGTTAAAGAGTAGAATTTCTTTCCTTTTCTGGTACTTAAAAATCTTCTGCATGCTTTCTGTGAGTGAGAACTAATTTGAGGACGGCCAAATATATATTTGCAAAGTATATAGCTGCTACCTGGAAGAGAGAATAATCCAATAAACACTGCTCAAGATTTCCTCTTTCCAGTGAGTTCCCTAATGGGATGCATAGCCTGGATTCTGGGCTGCTGATCTTTACTAGGCTGCTAGTAGTCTTCTTTCAGACTCCTAATTGTAAAGAGTTTGTAAAATGCAAATATATAGTAAACTAATTTTTTACTAATTTTTTTTTTATGTACCAGAAATCTGCGGCACATATCTAAGATCCTTTATCATAGAAATATATTCCTAAACAATAAAACATATTTCTAGAAAATAAAATCATATTACTATTTGAAGCTATAACTGACTTCTCATTTTTCTTTCTCCTGGGGTAATTATAAACTAAAACTTGTTTTCTTGTTGGATGGGTTTTACTTTCCTTTTCAATAATGGATTTGTCACTCTTCACACAGTACACTTTCAGTCTGGTCTCAGCTTTGAAAAAAGCTGGGTGTCTCTGGTTGGTGAACAATGCTTTTGTCTAATTTTGGTATCACAAACTGAAAGGATGTATCTGTGTTCTATTCTTTTGTAGAGCATTCCATAATTCAACATCTCCACATCTTTCTAGGCTATCCAGTCCTTCCAGCCTTCCTTTTCCTTTGCTTTATGTGCAATACCCAGAAACTGACAAAATGTCAAAGCTCTGCTTTAGGAAATGCCTTCATTACATATCTATGTTACTTTTTCTTCTTTTTTTTTGTTTTCTGAATTTTTTCCCCCTTAGGAGGCAATATTTTCTGACCATTAGTGGTTTTGCAGCCCTTGTTCTCATTCTGCATATGAAAAAAAAATCTGGAATGTTACTGCAAAAGTCACCTTGAATCATTCTGGTTTTCTTTACCTTGTGCATGCTTGATAGAAATTTTTGTTCCAAAAGATTTTCTCTCTCTTCTAGCTCAGAATCTAGAGGCTTGGTGATTACTTTGCTTATATGTTTTTCAAAACTTTCCTGAGTTTACAAGAAGCAAACAATTCTTCTGTATCCCTTTTACACAGTAAAAGGTAATTCTAATATTTGCCAGTTGGGTGGAGGGTTTGCCAGAGAGGTTCTCTAAACACAGGTAAACTATGTCTGTGTCTTTGGTGAGTTGATAGATATTCCTTTAGCTCATTTTTTAAGAATCGATAAATGCAGTTCTCCCTTTCTCTCTTCTGGGAATTAAACTATTTTTTAACCTTCATGATAAGAGAGATGCTTGAGATTCTGGTAGATAACCATTCCATATCTCTTGAGACTATCCACAACAAGTTCAATCACTGAGGTGGGGAAACACTTGAAAGATATGTGTTTAATGATAATGCATAAATTGTGTCTTGAACTAATGCTGAAACACTCTTCTGCACAAACTGATGTATCAGTGTATACACAATTACTATGGGTAGTGATGCCCATTTAATTTCATTTCAAGATTCTTTCTTTTGGTTGGAATAATTAGAATAGTCTTGTCAGCTGTTAGTTGACTCCACACTTCTCTTACCAGTGTACAAAGATTTTTTTTGACAGAAGAACTTGAAACAGCATGTTGAAGTTTGCTTTGGCCAGCCAATTACAAAATAAACATAACTTCAGGCAGTGCTTGGAGTTTTTGTCATTCTGGCATGACCTCCTGGACACAAAATTATCTTGTATGGTTGAACACCAAGTTTCTACAGGACATGTGAGTTTTAACCTGGCATAAGTGCTTTGAGTTACAAGCATGGACAAAACTGCAATTAAGTCACTGTGGATCCTGTTCGTCTCAGCTCACATGAGCTCTCACAGAAAAAGGGGGTGGACATCTGTTAACCACTAAAGGATCCCTTCATTATAATTTACACAGATTTCACTGCCTGGAAATCAGTGGAAAACCCCACTTGCAACTTTCAAGAAAGGACGGCATATGGCTGAATCTTACAGCTGTGTTCTACCCGGAAAAGAGCAGATTCTCTTTTCCAAATTAATTTCATTTGAGTTTCTAAATGTGCTCATTACTTCTAATGTTGCTCCCTTCTGGTAACCTCTGCTAGTATGGAAGGATGACCTTTTCTGATGTAACTGTCCAACACTGCAAAAAAGAATTCAGAATTACTTGAGTCAGAGAGAATAACCGTGACCCTTCAGACAAGTGTATGAGACATTTGTCTATAAAAACCTGGGAAAAGTGTGTCCCAGGTCCCAAATTCTGCTTAATGACTTGAATACCCTTTTCATGGAAAACTTCTACCTCTCCCCATCTTTAGAAACAGAGTGGTTGTAATATGTTGCTGCCACAGCCAGTTGTTACATTTACATACTGTTGAGTAATCTGAAATATACATGCTGGCTCTTTGAAACATGTCTGTGAATTATGATAGCTTTCTAACTCTACATTTACGTGTAGATACAGAGTGAATTCATTAATGTGCCTCTGCATTGTTCCATAAATACTTCAGCTTCACGTTTACTAACAGAAATATTGTGTGGGCTTTCAATTACTCTGCTAATGAGCTTAAATATGTTTTAGTTGGATTTGAATTAGTGTGAGGAATTTATTTTTCTGAGGCAGTTAGTATAATGAGGTGAAAGGTGTTCTGTGTGTTGCTGAATAGCTTGGGTGTGACTGGATTAATCTTTAGTGCTGACAAGGCTTCCTAGACTGTATCTGCTTTCCCTCTAAAGATAAAATTGAAAGCTCAGAGCACTGAATGTCTGCTGCTGTCGTGTCCACATGAAAGAAATTATAGCATAGATCAGGGAGCCTGAAAGTCTAATTTTGTTTTGTCATACCAACATGAACCAAAATGAGATTGTCCCAGAGCAGTAGCTTGCACCTGGACAGCTGAAATGAGCACCTTGATTGATTCAAAGAACCAGAAGATGTTTCTGGTGATCTTCATCCAAGTACCACGCCCATTGTGCCTGACTGCAGCCCCCATGGTTTGTAAGAATCTTGTTGAGAATTATAGAGAGAAGAGAGTTTTCCCTTAGAACAATGTCAATGGAGGGGAGCAGAATACCTTGTACCCATGGTTCCCCTTCCTCAGCCTTGTGAAATGATGTTCCCTAGAGGCCTACAGTTTCCTCTGTCACCTGATAAATTAACTCAAAGTATCCCCAGGGGACATTATTCAGCAGCCTATCAAATATATATATATATTCTCTGAGCCAATAGTTTAAAGTTTGGGATGTTCTGGGTTTTATTTTCCCTTATAGCATAAGGCATATATTAAGTATCAGTATCTGTCTGGCTCACCATCTTCTGACAGGCATATCAATTGCTTTTGTCTCTACCTTCTCTTCCCCACCTTCAACCCCAAAAGAACAGGAAAGAACATAAGCAAATTAGAAAATAATGATGAAATTATATGTACTATGTGTTTTATTTGACAAGAGAGATTCTCTGAAGGGCAGCTGGATGAATGAGTGATGAGAAGATAAGTTTCAGAAAAGCAAGAAGGGATTTGTGTTTAATAATAAATGTTCTATCTGAAGGCAAAATTATGATTGCATATCATAAAATCCCCCAAAACTAATAAAATAAAAATGCAAGAAATTATTCATGCTGGGCTGATTTAGTGTTTACTGAAAAAGTCTGGCTACCTCCTGGTATTATCTGACATTTCCTTGTGTTGACATGACTGACAGAGGAATTATATCCTGTTGCTAATACTAACAAACATCTATTTTCCCAGGACACCAGAAATAAAATTGTCATTTTTTCAAGATGCAGGTCAAAATAGGTCTCTGTCTTTCCCAGATTCTAAAGTAAAAAAATCTTGAATCAGGTGCCAAAAGAGAGATCTCACACAGAAATATACTCGGTACTTATTACTTGTTGGTTTGTTTTTTTGGGGGGGTTTGGTTGGTTGGTTGGTTGGTTGCTTGCTTGCTTTTAATTCCTGAAGCCTTAGGATGATCTGAAGACACATATTCAACAATTTCTTTTGAAATCTAAAGGGTCAGAAATTAATCTCCATTGTTAGCTTACTAAATTTGTAATAATGTTTTAGATTCTAATTTTTATTCCATCACTACGGAAACTGGGGCTTTCCAGGATAAAAATACAGAAAAAAAATACCCCAGTATATCACATAAAACTTTCAAGCAAATCACAAAAGTTGGCAGCCAAGAAGAATGCTAAGTCTGCAGCCCAAATTTGTCAATTGCATGCTCTTGCTCCCAGGCAATACATCATGTGTGACATTTTCACTTCAATTTAGATCCTTCTAGTCTTCCTCTGATCCTTTTCTGCCCTTTTCTCCAGATTTCTTAATCTCTGTCCACCATCTGAAGTCTTTCCACTCTTGATTCACTTCACTATCTTTACAATTGTCTTGGCTTTGCTGGAAGATCATATTTTAACATGATTTTTAGTCAATCTTTCTGTTGTATGCCCCCACCGATACTTTCCCTCACTCTTTTCTCTACCATCTTACATCTATGCGACTGAGACTGAAGGTGGATGCTCTGCCTGAAATGTAGGGCTCTCTCCGACCCTTCTACAACACTCAATGGCAAATTACTTGGAACCTTTCCTGTTTTTCCTCCAGAAAAACATATGAAGCTGGACTGAAGGAAAAAAAAATAAAAAAATCCTTAAAATAGGGGACAAACTTATTAATGAAATAAAGGATCATTTTGGCATGAGATTTTCTCTGAAAAATGAAAATTGTTCAGATTCCAGTGTTTAATTTTTCTGGATTGATTTTTGGATCTGAGAGTAATATTTTACACTTAAATTAAAGCAACTGTTATCTAAGAGGAAGTTTAAGAGACTGATATTTGCACAGTAAGGCTTTATTATACAGAAATGATAGTGTGCTAACTAACTGGAATAATTTTACAAAACAATCACTATTTCACCCTTACACCCCTCTTTCTCTTTCTTTTCTCCTCTTCATTACAAATTGTAGTACAATTGCATAATGACACTATTGGTTAGCAGTTGCTCCATAATCAGTGTATAGTCTACAACAGCTACCGAATTCACACCCAAGGAATTAAGCTTTCTTAACATTTTTTCCCACCTTTTCCTGATACAGCATTTAATAAATTACTGTGATTCTGTTTTAAAGTCTTAGCATTCATTTCAGAAGGAGAAAATTGCATACAGATAGTCTATAGACCCAAATAATAAAACAAAAATTGTGCATAGGTAGTATAGGTAGTATATAGACTATAGACTATAGTCCTGGGTAAGAAAAAGAAAAGAAAAAGAAAAAGAAAAAGAAAAAGAAAAAGAAAAAGAAAAAGAAAAAGAAAAAGAAAAAGAAA
>VZUI01055287.1:0-36363 GCA_013401135.1 Cettia cetti | reverse complement strand
GGGCCCGCAACTCGGCCGTCATGGGGCCGCCGGCAGCGGCGCCGTCCCCGCGCAGCGCGCACGCGCGGCCGCTCCGGTTCCGGCCGCGCCGCCCGCCGGGGCTGTGGCTGCCCGTGTCCGTCCGTCTGTCCGCCCGCGCCCGTCTGTCTGTCCCTGTGTCCGCCGTGTGTCTGGCAGTGTTTCCCCCCAGACGCCCCCCGATGATCGCCCCGAGCCCGTTCTCCTCCGTTCCCACACCAGCAGTCGGGAACACCGGCCGCAGCCGGCGCTCTGCCCTAGCCGCGCCCCTCTACACTGATAAAAGTGAATTATTTTCTTTAAATTACAACAATAATAACACCCCGTCCCTTATTCTGGTCCTGCGTCTGGCGCGTGTCCGCCTGCGCTGGCCCGGTGCTGCCCGGGCGGGAAGCTGCGAGCTGGGCGGCTGATGGAGGATGCACAGAGGAGTGGGATGCTCCAGGTGTGGATGCGCCCCAGGGGAAAACCGCGAGGAAAAGGTTCAAAACAACGAGGGGCCGGCACCTGCTTTCTGCTCCATCCAGACCTATGCTTTGTCGGGCCTGGGTAAATCAGCAGGAAATAGGCATTTCTCAGATTTGCTCTGCCAAAGGACTCTGTGTTCTCTGCACAGCCCGGATTCTACCTTTCGCTTAATAAAACGATACCGAGATGGAGACGTCCCAGCAAGGGGCCCCCGGGGGCTGTGCAGGATCCAGGTGTATCTGTGCAGACCCCACGCTGTCAGCAGTGCAGCTGTTGGACCCGTGGATGAGATGTAGCTCAGGCACCTGGGCAGCTTGGCTCCACCTGGCCAGCCAGAGGGGCTCAGCTCTCTTGGGGGAAACTGGCGAAAAGCTGTTCTGCATCATCAGGAATGTGTCGGTTGAAATCCTCAGCCTGAGTTTGTCCCCACTGCGTGCTGAAGCTCCTGCAACACTGATGGCATTGGCGTTTCCAGCGGAGCTGTGGCACTGCAGGAGGAAGGGGATAGTAGGGTCAGGGCCATAACCTGGTTGCCAATTCTCCTGCAAAAATTCCCTTCCCCATCTGGGGGCATCTCCCACACTTGGATTTGTCCTGGGTAGTTCCAGACCATCCCTTGCCTTTTGTTTTGGAAGAGGTGTGGAGACCTCAATGTGGGCTGTTCCAAGATTGTCTCGGTTCCCTGGTTCTCACAGGTACTCCAGATAAGGAATTTGGGAGGCAGGAAGGAGGAGGTAGGAGTGTAGATAAGATAAAACTGAGGAAGCTGGTGTTAGCCAATTTCCCTGATGTGCAAAGGAAAAACAAGACAACCAGTGAAGCTTAAATGCAACAAAGTGGGAAATTCCACTCATTTTGGGAGCCTGCCAGACTATTAATAGTGAGAGATAGGGAGGTAGTGCTGGACACTGTGATTTTCACTCTGAGACCCCCATGAACTGCAGAGGAAATGGTGCTCTACCCAAACTTTGTTGCTCAGGTAAGGGTCCCCAGGATTTTCCTACCTTAAAAAACTATTAAGCATAAAAATTCTGAATGTCCCTGTCACAAAGATAAACTCAGACCCACATTTTTAGCCCCAGGTTTGTCCAGGCCGTGTTTAATGTTTAGCAGCCTGATTAATGCTGTGATAATTAATTAGGGTGTAGAACAATTTGTTTGCAGCATTAAATGCAGTCACAGCAGTGTTACATCCAAGATAATTTACTATGGGGGAGACTGTACACTGTCAGACAGAGCAAGCTGCAGACATGCCCTCTCCTTCCATGTCCTGAGAGCTTTCCTCACAGCTTTGAATTAGCAAAAGGAAGCAATAAGTGGTTTAAAAACATAAAAAAGCCCCAAACCTGAGTGGACTGTCTCTGTCCCCTCCAGGGCTGTTCCCACACACTGCAGCATGTCCAACCTCTGCAGACCTGCCACAGTCCTCCATGGATTGAATTTCAACAGAAACAAGAAGCAAAAGACTTTTCTGCAAGACTTTTTCAGACATGAGGCTTTCACATCAAGGCAGTCATTGCATGTACAATCCCTGCTGCAAACCTGCCTTGGGGATGGGAACTCTTCCAAGGTGGCAGCACGCAGCCACAACAGCACTGGAGTCCACTGCCCTCTACCTCCCAGTGAGCCTCTGGCACAGTCTCCTTCAAAAATAAAAGAAAAAAGGAAAAGACAGTCATACAAGACAAAACAGCCGGGTCTGCTCTCAGCAAGGCAATTCTTGCCTGACCTTGGATGGTGCTCAGCCTGTGACGCAGAGTTGCCATCCCAGTATCAGCCAGATCTCCTTCATTAACAGCAGTGGGCTCCAAATACCTTTGTATACTTATTACTGGCTTTAGTGGTAATGAAACAGTGGCAGAATATTGCAAACACCTGAAGGGTCTCTAATGAAAGAGAGGACTTGAAAGGAAAGCCCTCCCATCCCTTCTCTCAGGGATTTAAAAGCCTTGGGCACCTTCACTGGGGTGAGGATGGGCTTGGTACCTGGAATGGGCAATTTTTGGCTTCTCCAAGGGCCATGCAGTTTGCACCCATGGGGACAAAGCTAGCAGCAACCCTAAATTAAATTAAATTAGCCAAGGGCACCACACTGAGCAGCTGTTCATGGCATTTGGTCTCTATTCCGGTCTTGGAGCTGCACAAGGTGAGTGCCAGAGGAAACATCCTGTGTGGCCCCTGGCCCTTTGCAGCCCCAGGGATGCAAGCAAGTCCAAGCATCATAGAGGACCACTGTCCCTGGGTGCAGGGTGCCATGGGAGCGGGGGCTGCTGTGAGCCTGGTCGTGCCCACGCCAGCAGCCCTGCCTGCCTGCGGTGTTTATTTCATGTCTCGCAGCGTTAAATCATAGCAGACATGCAATTCGGGGAGCGTGAGGCTCTGTAATGGGCGGCCTCGGGCGCGAGATGGGGCCGGGGCCATCAGGCAGCTGTGCTGCCAGGGCTCCTTGCTGATGCTTTATTGTTTTTGACGCTCCAAACGCGCTCTGAAAGGAGAGCACTGGCAGCCTGAAGGAGAGCTGCTTCCCTCTCCTGCCTGCTCCGCACCGGGAAGCACCACAATTGAGGCCTCCCTCCCTGTTCCTACTGTGGTCCCCAGCCTGGCTACAATACCCCATCCTGTGCAGAGCCCAGCCATGCTCCTGCCACAGCTCAATAGCCCCCAGCACACTCCATGGCATGGGGTGAGAGCTGCTGAAGGAATACAGTGCTTAATGCTGTGCACCCAGGACTAGGGATGAGGCCAGGTTGGGGTGAAGAGGGAGTGCAGAGCATCACTTGTGTCATCACTTGTTGAGGATCATGTGCTTGTGCCCTTTGTGCTCTCCCCAGCCTCTGAGATTGCTGCGCCTCTGGGCTAAATACCTGCTTGCCCGGCTAGGGAACCTGCTCACAGTGTGGCCGCTCCAGGAGAGAGGCCTGAGCGCCCATCCATGCCGGTGCAGAGATGCTGCCATGCCTGGCTGCAGCAGAGCCTGGACAGGATGCGGGGCTGAGCTGTGGGAAGCCCCAGGCGCTGAGCACTTCGATTCCCAGAAAAGCAATTACCGTGCAGCAGATTACAGGGCTAATAAAATCCCATTATGCTATTTCGGAAAGTAAATCTGATCTGGGCGCTGCCGATTGATATCAGCCGTCCCACAAAATGTCCCGCAAGAGCCCCCTGCGTGCACGTGGAACACGAGGCTACAGTAGATCACGCTAATTAGATATCCAATAACAGGAGGGCTGATAGGAACTACATTAAAATCTCTTTAAGATGAAGATGTAAACCCAAGGGAGAAAATTCAGAGTTAATGATGCTGCAGCAGAGGCTCTCCACTGGAGCAGTCCACGCCCCCTTGGCCTCATCCTGCCGGCTGCGGACGCAGGAGGCTGAGGAGAGGGGGCAGAGTGGGGCACAGTCCCCAGCACCATGGTGGTGCTGCCCGTGATTTTCATTACCCAGATTCAATAAGGGGAGAGTGCTATGAGCTGCTGGCGCTCCCTGGGAGGTGACTTGCCAGCCACTAACGGAGCCGAGAAATCAAATTAGCCCCAGCTCTGCTCTCACTCTCTCCCTGACACCGCTGTTGGCAGCCAAGGGGGAGTTCATCAGAGCCCCGCACTAATTCTTACCTCGTTTAAGTGACTCCGTGCCGGCATCTGATGCAATTTGCTCTCCACCACTGCCGTAGGCTTTGGTCCCTGCCCGCTGCTTCCCCAGGATTTCCAGCAGCTGGCAGCTTTGTGGGGGCATAGGCACCTGCAACACGCACAAGCACAGTGAAGACATGCAGGCATACAGAAGATTATAGAGGCTTAGGATCGAGGGGAAGCTCCCCTGCCAGGCAGAGGGACACTGCCCAGCCCAAGGCTGTGATGCTCTGACGTGGAGGGATGAATATGCAGCCTGAGCAGGGCACCCACGCATGGGTGGACACAGAGGACCTTTTGACTCTCAATAATGCTTGACTAGGCTTTGCTTCTAGTCTTGTTTGCCCCGAGGTGTTAAATATTTGGGGAAACTGAAACCAGGAGGAAGCACTTTGTTTGCTGAAATTAACAGCAAATGCAAATCTCTGCGGTGGAAACGGACCCCAGTGTAGGTGCAGGTCGGAGGGGTTGGGGGAAAGCTACTGCCCCAGGCAGGGGTGCCAAGGGCTGACTGCAAATGCTGCCCCCAACTGCGACTGTCAGAGCCACTGTCAGTGGGAGAGCCCTACCTGCCTCAGGCTGTGAAGGGGAGCCCGGTACATCAAGAGCTCCCCTCTCCTCTGCTGAATGGAAACCCACCCTGTGTCAGTGCCTTATCCCTGGACAGGCTCCCCTCCCTGCCTCTCAGAGGGTTATGCCTCTCTTTTCAACTGTTGAGGATCTCCTGGTGCAGCCCTGGCACCTGCGGCATGCTCTCCCACCATCGTGCCCCCCACTGCCCATGGACATGATGCTCGTACCCCAAAACCCGCTTTGCTACAAGCAGGCACCTGGGCAGAGGACGGGGAAGCTCTTTTGAGGCTGGGCGGGGGTGGGGGGATAGCTGGGTGGGCCGCACTTACATCCTCCCAGCCTGAAACTTGATGCAGCGGGAGAGGCTGATCTCGAGATTAATTGGGCGTTCTCAAAAACCCGACGGCGGGGGGAAAGCCATACGAGTGCCGCCTGCCTCCCTGCTCCGCTCAGTCCTCCGCCGAGCCGGCGGCGGCTGGAGCCAGCGGATCCATGGTGCCCACGGCTCTCAGGGCGCTCCTGGCCCTGCTGCCGCTAGTCTCGACGCTACAGAGCCCAGGTAAGGTGAGGGACCCGTGGGCAGGGCTGGGGAGCTGAGGCAGAGCGGGGTGCTCCTGGCACGGAGCAGCACCTTCCCAGAAGCTGAGCTGTGCTGAGAGGCAGGCAAAGGCTGCCCTTGAGGGAAACCTTCGTGCTATTGGGAAGCTTCATACCTGGGAGAAGCTGGAGCATGGGAGAGCTCCGGTGCAGAGCCTGAAGGTGCATCCTGCCTGGGTAACACTGGCAGCAAGGCAACGTGGCCTTAAACCTCACCTCTGCTCTGTGGGTTCATCACTGCAAGGTCTTGAGGTACTCTGGAGCTGTGCTGAGAGCCAGCCCTGAGGACAGAGAGAGACGGGGGTGGGGGTCTCCTGCCTGCACTCCACTGCCTGAGAGATGCTGACTGAGCCCCCTGCCTGATGAAGGGCTTTCTCCAGTATAATGTTTAGTCCCTCATAACCTAGAGCTGGGTTTTGGGCACTATGTTGTGCCTATAGTTTGTAATTGCAGCTCTGCGCAGTGCAAAATTGACAGCCAACATATTTCTTTGTTATTCCCTTATTATTTTCTCATGTAACATTACTGGGAAATAGCAGAAAAATCCTTGAGGTGTTTTGCGCCAGCCCGGCTGGTGACTCAGATCTCTGGATAGGTCATGTAGCTCCTGTCACCCAACTCCCAAACCTTCTCCTGCTGTTAGCACATCAAGGGTGGCAGAAAAGGAGCAGGCAGAGTGATGCTCTCACCCCGGCTATGCTGACCAGGAGGCAGGAAGGGCAGACAGATCCGCAGGTGTTAGGGCTGTGCCAGGTTGCACCAGGTGAGTTGCCAGCACAACCCTGGCACAGATTTGGGCTGGGCAGACCAGCACGGTGTCTGGGGCAGAGGCAAAGAGCATTTGAGGCAAACCCAGCCCAGTCCTCTCCCTGCAAAACCATTTCCCTGCTGCCAGAGCATCTCAATACAGAGATGGGTGGCATGGATGTGAGGAAAAGAAGGTGCAAGGAGGAGCACAAGCGTGAGCCAGCTGCCACCAGCTGCAGCAGGAAAGGCCACTTGGCCCAAGCCGTGGTGATGGCAGAGCCTGTATTTCCTTCCCTCACCCTAATTGATGCCTTTCCCCCATCTCACTGCCTCTGTTGGTTCATGCTTGCCGAAGTGAGCATCATGCACCTGGCTGGCTCCCCAGTATTACCACTTGTGAGCAATGTCAGATGGGCTGAGGCTGCTGCTTTTTCTTTTTTTAGCTTAAAATACAGATTAAAATTCCCTTCCAGCAGCTTTTCCCAAGTTCCCATAGATCTATTCCAATTAGTCTCTTCCATTATGCTGGAATTGGACTCTGAGGCTGGGTGTGCTGCAGAGCACAGCCACAAGTGTAGCACTGCTGCCCTGGCCCAGCTGCGGTGTTCCAGCTGCCTGGCAGTGAGGACACGGTGCTGAAAGCAATTTGCCCTTGGTTGATGCAGCTGGCACCAGTGAAGGGACTGTTTTCACTGTAAGCAAACACCAAGATACCTAATAAAGGAATTTAGCATCCTGCTTCATCTCTAACCTTCACCACTTCCACCTCTTGAGCAAAGAAATGCCTCCGGAGGAAGCAAATGATATGAAACTTAGCCGGGGGCAGCCTGTGGTTCCCTGCTGCCACTGTCCTGACACTTGTCCAGAGAGGTGAAAGCTGGCAGCTGTGCCCTCTGAGGCTGGGGAAGGTCACAGTGCAGACGACCTGCACAGCACAGGCTGTCAGTATCATATTAGGTGATGGTTCTGGTGTCTAGGCTTGTTTCCCATCAGGATGCTCTCATTTAAGTTGGATGGGCAACTGGTAAGTGCGGGCAGGCGGCTGGCAGCATCCCGCAGTGCATGGCACACCCCAGGGTGATGGCAGCCGCAGTGTCAGCAGCCTCCCTCGCTCCCTCTCTTTCTCCCTCTGCTAAGCAGGGTCCCAGCGCGGGGGCTGGATGCCGGATCCCTCCGAGCCCGCCCTGCGCCGCCTGTCCCGCCACCTCCTGGCGCACTACCAGAGGGGCACCCGGCCTGTGCGGGACTGGCGAACGACCACTAACGTGGCCATCGACCTGATGGTCTATGCCATCCTCAGCGTGGTGAGTCCTCTGCTCCCGTTCTGCATGTGTCCGCAGGGAGGGGAATGGCACCTGGCATGCGACATCCTCCCGGCACGCTCTGCCCATCTTCCGCAGTGTCAGTGCCCCCGTTCCGACACTGTTCTCATTTTCCCACAGGATGAGAAGAACCAAGTGCTGACCACTTACATCTGGTACAGGCAGGTGAGTAGCCATGAAACCTCACCCCTTCCTTGCTGGTCCCCCTCGGGGTCAAGCCCCCCCCAAACCCCCATGTCTTCCTGTGAGACAATTGTGCAATCATGCAGCAGAGCAGTGAGGGGAAACACATCCTGGGGGCTGGCAAGGCCTCTGTAGCACATGAACATCAAAGCTCAGCTTTCATGCTCCCTGTTTTGCACTGTTGGGTGTTGGGTGAGCTGAAGGATAAGTCTTCCCTCCCTCCGTCCCTCCCTCCGTCCCTCCGTCCCTCCCTCCGTCCCTCCATCCCTCCCTCCCTCCCTCCTGTGGAAAGTTTGCTTGGTGATAGCCTGGGGCCTGTGCTGGCAGAGTGGAAGGACGTCACCCACCAAGTCCCCTCTCCGTTGTCTCTAGCACTGGACCGATGAATTCCTCAAGTGGGACCCAGCTCGCTTTGACAACCTGACGCAGATCTCCCTCCCTGTAGAGAGCATCTGGGTGCCCGACATCCTCATCAATGAGTTGTGAGTGCAGCCAAAGTCTCGAGGGAGATGGATGGGGTCTGGAACTCCCTCACTCACCGTGGGCACGTACCATCCCATGCTTTGTATTCCTGGCACAGAGCTGGCAGCCTCCCCACATCAGGGAGCTGCAGATGGGGATTGGCTCGGCAGTTGGGCCATTTCCAATGCTGGCTAACCACAGCCATCGATAATTACCCTCACTGTGCTGGGGGTGAGATCCAGATATCAGGAGAAAAGCTTTGTGAAGACAGTACAATGCAAGGGCAGCTGCAGAGCTGCTGGCCCTTCCCATGGAGCTATCTGGTACCATTCCCACTCCGTGGGGATTTAGGGTGTTCCCAGGGCCTCCTGAGAGCTCTGGGACAATGTCACAGGCTCTTCTAAGGCTGGGAGAAGGCAGTAGTCTGGGCAGTGCAGAGAAATGGGAGGCAGAAATGCCTGCAAGGTTATTACCAAAAAAGCAGAACAGGGGGCAAATCCCTAGCTCTTGGGCAGTTCCCCCTGAAATGCCACTTGGCAGAAGGAGCCCCTGCCCAGACTGCTCTCCAGCTCACATCTCTGTCCCTCATGCCCTCAGTGTGGATGTTGGAAAGTCCCCACATGTCCCCTACGTTTACGTCAGCCATCACGGGGAGGTGCAGAACCTCAAACCCATCCAGGTGATGACCGCCTGCAGCCTGGATATCTACAACTTCCCCTTCGACGTCCAGAACTGCTCTCTCACCTTCACCAGCTGGCTGCACCACAGTGAGTGCCATGACGCCCACGGCTATGGGACTCGGGGGAGCGGGCAGGACCTCTGCTGGGCTGAAGCTCCGTGCAGAAGGCAGCTCGTCCCTCTAGATGGCCCCAGCGGATCGGGGAAGCGTGCAGGGAGGGCAGGCACGCAGCCCGGTGTGGAGGTGCCGGCAGTTGCCGGCGCTTTGGGCGGGGTACTCCTAATTCTCACCTGTCCTCCGCCCCCCCCCCCCCCCCCCCCCCCCCCCCCCCAGTTCGTGATATCAATCTCTCGCTGTGGCGTCAGCCGGAGCTCGTCAAGTTCGACCGAAGCGTCTTCATGAACCAGGGCGAGTGGGAGCTGCTCTACGTCCTCAGCCACTTCCAGGAGTTCAGTGTCAAGAGCAGTGACAGCTACGCTGAGATGAAGTTCTATGTAAGAGCCTTTGGCCACTGTGTTTCTCGGGGATGTGGCACAAGGGAAGGGACCTGCTCCATCCCTGTCACTGCTCTGTGCTGCAGCTCCTGCCTGCTGGTGGAAGGCTCCTGCTAGTGAGCCCTTCCTCTAGCTCACCTTAGTGTCTCCCACCATCCTCACCTGCCTTGGCAAAAAGCCACACCAGCTGAAGGCCTCATTTCAACCCTTCACAGCCTTTTCTGTCCCTGTCCTGCAGGTAGTCATCCGGAGACGCCCCCTCTTCTACACCGTCAGCCTGCTGCTCCCCAGCATCTTCCTGATGGTTATGGACATTGTGGGCTTCTACCTACCTCCCCACAGTGGTGAGAGGGTCTCTTTCAAGATCACTCTCCTGCTGGGCTACTCAGTTTTCCTCATTATTGTATCGGACACATTGCCAGCTACTGCCGTCGGCACCCCGTTGATAGGTAAGGGGGCTCTACGCACCTGTCCAGCTGCCAGGGCAGTCATGGCAGAGACCACAGGGCCCTGAGAGTTGAGAAGGGAGGATTTGCTTGGGCCTGTGCTCTGTGCACGAGCCCTTGCAGGTCACTCACCTCACTGATGCCTCTGCAGGCATTTACTTTGTGGTGTGCATGGCCCTGCTTGTCATCAGCCTGACAGAGACCATCCTGATTGTGTGCCTGGTGCACAAGCAAGACCTGCAACCCCACGTCCCTGAGTGGGTGAAACATCTGCTTCTGGAAAGAGCCACCATCCTGCTCTGTATCCGGGACAGGACGAAATTCAGCCAAAGCAGGATGCAAAGCTTGGACACCTCCAGACACGCGGAGAACAATGACAGCACAGGTAAGGGTAGCACAGAGAAGGCCTGTGGGAACTGATGGAGTCTAGGTGCTCTATAGCCATCAACACCTACATAGCCATTCTTTGTATGGTGTACTGGGTGCCTAGTTCACCCTCACAAATCCCAGTTCTCCATCTAAATAGGGTTTTCACTTTTGCTTCTCTTAATCCCTCAGCCAAGCTGACCCCCTATGTCTGTGAGGACCCTCGGGAGTGTGGGGCAGTGGGGGGCACGAGGTCTGCACTGGCCTTTGCTGGCCGAACGGAGGGCTCAGCAGCACTGCAGGACATCCTGCGTGAGACGACGGCTATCCGCCAGCTCCTGGAGAAACGGGAGGAGTTCCGCGATGTCGCCCGTGAGTGGCTGCAAGTGGGCTACGTGTTGGATGTCCTGCTGTTCCGGGTGTACTTGGCAGCCGTCCTGGCTTACAGCATCACACTGGGCACCCTCTGGTCGGTGTGGAGGGATGCCTGAGCAGTGCCCACTGCTCAGGGCAGGAGACAGGGGAACCCACTCTGGCGGGTTATCCCTGGCTCTGGGATTCACCAGTGTCTGTCGACCCAGGCGGGCACATCCCTCACGTCCCTCAGCTCCGCAGCGGGAAGGCGGAGCTGAGCAGGAGCCCCCAGGACCCCATGACCCTGCCCAAACCTCTCTCCATGCTTCCCCTGCCAACCCCCGAAGCGCCCCCGGTCACAGCCGCAGCTTCAGCACCGCGGACAGCGGCCCCGCCGCCCGGCCCAGCCACCTCTCCACCCGGAGTCCCCCGCCATCGGGTGGGGTCCCCCCGCATCGGGGGATCCCCACCGCCCCAGGGGTCCCGCTGTCCTCGGTTCCCCCACCCCACACCCCGGCTGCTGCCTTTATTCCCTACTCCGGGCCCCGGGCACGCTTGCCCAGCAGATCCCCACCATGCTTGTGCTCAGCAGTTTTAGCGAAGTGGGAGAGACCCAGTGTCCGGCCACGGCCAAACCGGGATGGCAACGGGACCGACTCCGTGAGCACGCGGTACTGGGAGAGATGTACAGGACTGCCATCACAGCTGCAGTAGCTGCCTAGCTCCCGCTGTCGATCTGCCCCTGCCAGGACAGAGGCACAGTGCGAAGAGAAAAGTGCTGCAGATGCCATAAGGGCCCATCTCGTGCTCTAGGAGCTTCTCTGCATATGGGCCTGCAGGCGATGGGGGACAGATGGGTCGACACCACCTGGCTGTCATATATCTGCTCTCAAACCCAGCAGCCCCAGAACAAGACTCCCACTCATCATCCCAGAGCCATCACCTGCAGGAAAACTTGCCTCTGAGTGACGGGGGCTGAGGATGGGTGGAGTGGGCTCCTGCCAGCGCCGGCCCGCACTAATGCGCTGATGGTCTGTAAGTGGCTGCCTATTGATGAGGTGTCCAGTTAAAGAGTTCGTGAGACACTAAATCAGCCCATTGATCCTGCTGAGATCGATGGTGCTACAGACCTGATCAGTGCAGCGGGCAATTAACACCCTCTGGAATGAGCTGCCTTCGTGTAACATCAAACGCTCCAACAGACAAATCCAATGGGGCCATTGACCCGGGTGTGCAATGCCACCCAGCCCATGTGTATGATGAGGGTCCTGGGCAGCAAGACTCCTGAGCCAGCCTTGCCATTCCTCTCCTGCCCACCGCAACCCCAATGTCCCCCAGGGCTGCCCTGTGAGGTGCTCACTTGTCCTGCTGGATCCCATGGAATGTCCTTGTCCTGCCTGTGCTAGGAAGCCATCATGCACCCAACCTAACCCCCTCAAGCAGCTCAACCCCTCCTGGAAGAACAGGCTGCCCATGCTGGAGGAAAGATAGATTCTCCCTTTGCCCTCTTGCTACTTTGGGAAGTGCTGCATGTGGGAAAAAGTTCCAGGCATCTCTCTGAGAGAAGCCTGCATTTTTCTCTTAAAAAAAAAAAATCAATAAATCTGAATCTAATCTCCTAATAAAGGTTTAATGAGGACATAATGTTGATGGAACAGAACATTGTTGCAGCATAATCGCTCCCAGCTGCTGTGCGAGTGTGCACACAAAGGCCCGGTCCTGCCGCGATTTCCCCGTTATTATAACATCGTCTTTGTGCCAGGCTGAGAGCTGGTGAGGGGCTTTGCCCCCCTTCTCCTGGGGCGCTGCAGCCTGCAGGTTGCCCACAGCAGGACCACCTCTGCTTGCCTGAACCTGGACCAAAGTTCCCCACCACTTGTCCAAAGCCTTCCTGGGAGGCTGTGCTGGGGGGACTGGGGGAGGCAGGACCACCATCAGGACCTTTGAATGGACACACAGCCCCTCAAACCTGCTGGGAAATGCTGGGGCAGAGGATGAGCCTGGCCTTGACATTGGCACATGCCATCCATCCCTGGGAAAAATGAAATGATGCTCTGCACTTGGTGACTCCAGCTGCGCTGTAACAAATGTCTAATAGCATCACAAGGCCCAGGCTGGTGGTGGGCAGCACGCAGTGGGCACAGGCAAGGCTGGGTGGTGCTGGCAGCACCCACTTGGCCCAGCTGCAGCGTGCGGTGTTGTGCGGTTTGCCACAGCACAAAAGGAGAGCAGGCGCTGCTGTTAATGTAGTCAGTAAATAAATAAAGGAGGGCTTAAGCTTAGTGTACAGCAATCAGTCGGGAACTACAGGATAATTAACGCAGCGGGGGGCCGGACGGCTCTGCAGGCAGGTTTAAATGAACGAGTTCACTTTCATTGAGGCAAACTTGCTCTGCTCCCTGGTGAGCCACATGGGCAGGCAGCAGCACAAGCAGCATGCTGTGGATGCTCCATGCCCATGGGGACACTGACATTCCAGGGAGACCCTCCTGCCCACTGGGGTTGGTTTAGGGATAGGACCACCTCAATTTCCCCTCAGAACAGGCACCCCCAAACTCACCACTGTGGGTAACCCCATGGCTCACCCCAAGCTGGTGGGATGCATCCTTCCTCCACCTCCTCCTCCTCTTCCTCCTCCTCCTCTTGACGGGCACAGGAATGGGAGACAGCAGGCTGAGACAACGGAATTAACTTTATTGGTTGTTTTTTTGTTTTCTAACTGCAGATTCAAGGTATACAACTGAACATTGCTATTTTCCTTATGAGACTTATAAATAAAAATACAAAAAATGTTCACTACAAAAAAATCTACTGTTAGTAGGATGTAAAAAATATTCTCTTTGCTATAGAAGGCACGAACTTCACTTAGTGACACATGGAGAGAAAAAAACCTGCAGCAGTATATTCTTTTTTTTTTTTTTTTTGTCTTTTTTTTTCCTCTGTCAGAAACACTGAAGTCTTACAAAGAAATGCATCTGAATCTACACAGGACGAAGGCAGATGCGGAGAGCTGCAACTAGAAGACACCACAACTGGTTTTTTTTTTTCTTTTTCTTTATTTTTCAGGAAACTTTTAGCTAACGGCATCTGTGGCTAGAGGACAGAAAGAGGACTTGCAAGCAGAACCGCAGGGGAGCGAATGATGAGACAGGAAAAGTCGTACAAAAAATAGGGGCCAATAGATACTCTGAGAAAACCAAAGGGGAACTTGGGCACCTTCTGCGCCCGGGCTCAGAGAGGTGCTGAGGTAGACGGAACGAGGACAGCGACGGACCCGAACCACGAGCGGCAACACAGAGCAACGGGACGGGCAGGCGGGCGCTCACGACACTGACAACAAGCCAGGGGAGAGGGAGCCCGGGACCACGGGGCCCCGTGCGGCGCTTGGTCCTCACTGCTATGATACACATATATATACTTATATATATATATGGAGGGGTGGCGGGGGCTGCGCCACGGCCAACAGTGTGGGGCCCTGTGCCCGGGATACAGCAGCATCACTCCAACGCTGACCCCAACACTGTTGCAGTGGGGGCTGTGTCTCTGAGGGAGAGGGATGGTGGGATGGAAGGGGAGGTTAAAGCAAAAAAAAAAGCCACATGAGCTCGGCCACGTGCTCCATGGCACCTGTGTCTGGCAGTGCCAGGACACCACAGGGACCTGCCGTGCACACGCCAGAAATTGCAGCAACTTTCCGTGTGAAAGAACTGTTTTCTTTTTTTAATATTTTTTCTGTTTTTTTCTTAGGCACAACAATTAAACGAGCTGTTCTCCACAGTCACATCCCGGATTGTACAGCAGCAGTGTCCACCCTGCGCAGAGCAGCAACGGTCCCATGCGCAGAGGCACACGCACGTGCAAAGCCGGACTGGGGCACGAGGGAGGATGCTGCTCCCACAGCCGCATCCCTGCTTGGCACCAGGAGAGGTGGGAAGGGCACCCCAAACCCAGAGGGGCCATCAGTGTCCCTCCAAACTGTATCCAGATACTGTCCCATCCCTCCCAGCTCCTTTTCCCCCCTTTTCACCCAAACGCAGCAAAACGACAAAAAAAGAGCCGCGGGATGGAACCACCAAGCCCGTGGCTGCGCAGGAGAAACACAACAAAAACGAACACAAGAGGTAGCTTCAGAATCAACACCCCCAGCCCCATGGGGCCAGGCAAAAAATACCAGTTTTGGTAAGGATAATGCACAACAGGAGGCTGGCAGGGACACCACTGCCCCACCACCTCTCTACGACCAATGCTGGACATGTGGCTGGTGCGCCCCAGCCATGCCACCCCCTGTTCCTCCCAAATCAATAAAAGCTCATGAGGTCACAAAAAAACGAGGTAATTTCAAGTAAAATGTGCTAAATGCAGAAATATTCCAAAAGAAAGTTCAAAAAAACCCAAACAAAAAGCAAAAAAAAGCGGCGAGCAAAGCCGCCTGCCACTGGGCACCTCTTACTTGTGGGCTCCTGCGGCTGAGGGCTGGGCAAAAAACACCACGCTTGGCACCTTCCAGGTGCCCCAAATCAGCAGAAGAAAAGAGGATCCCTGCATTCAGAGTGATGCCACACGCTAACAGCTCCAACACTGGCGCTGACTGCACATCACCAAACCAACTGCATCTCCCCATGGAGGGGCTTCACCCTTGCCCTAGGAAGGCAGGGAAGGAGGGAGAAATGCATAGAGAGGTCTTTGGTCATGGGGAGAGCAGCAGCCTCCTGTGCCCTCCAAGCCCACCTGGACACCAGGCAAATGCCTCAAGGCAGCCTGGCTCACAGTTGGCTCCCTGCCCCAAACACCCTCCTCTGGCCAGGATTCCCCCAGGACGCTCTTGCCAAAGCACTTGTGGCTCACAGGCACTCTGCTCTCCTGCCTGTGGTGCTGCAGCCTGGGAGCGTGAGAACCTGCCAGAATGGGGCCAAAGCCCCACATGGGAGCTCAGGTCCCCTGGAGGGCATCCTTGGCAGGGTCTACGCAGTGACAGAGGACACCAGGAAACAAAGCCTTCCCAGAGCTGTATGCACATTTTCAGGGAAGTGCCTCTTTCCTACATGGTCTTCCCAGCAGCACCAGTGGCCAATGCCAAGGGTGACGGAGGGCGTGGCTGGGGGTTGCAAAGGGTGAAATCTGCCCTGCAGCAAGGGTGAAAGGGCAGCAGGCGCATGAGCAGCTGGGACAGCAGTGTGGATGGGGCTGGGGAAGGGGCCGGTACATCCCTTGCTCCGGCATGAGCTGCAGGATCCTTCCGGCGAGAAGAAACAAATGATAACTGAAAACAAACAAGGCCATGGATGCTGTGGGTTCGGTGGGATTTTTTTGCCCAGTCATCTGCCACTTGGCCCTGCTGCCCCTCTGCCTCCTCCCTTAGACGTAGCAGAGGTAGAGATAGGTCTTCTCTATCCGCCAGTCGGTGGGGATCTCCTCTGGTTTGTGGCCCTTCATGTGCTTCTGCATGGCGGAGAGGCTGGGGCAGTACTCCAGGCAGATGGTGCACTGGTAGGGGGAAGCGCCGTTGTGGGTCCGAAGATGTTTGATCATGGCCGAGTAGTCCCGGGAGCGCTGGTGGCACAGCTTGCACTCGAAGGGCTTCTCGCCTGTGGGATACAGGGATACAGGGGTGTCAGTGGGGGCTCAGGGCCTCCAGCTGCTCATCAACTGCCCAGCATCGATGCTGCCGCAGTGGGCACAGCTGATAGCCAAGTAATGAACAGCAGAACCGATGTGACTATTGATTCCCTATTTACAATAGTTACGTGCTGGTGCGTCCGGGGGTTCGTTATCCCTGGTTGCTGCCCTGGTCCACATGCCAGCCTTTCCACCAAGGGACCAGTCTGTCATTGCCAGCCTCACCACAGACATCCCAGCATGTACCTGTATGGACTCGGTAGTGGGTCTCCAGCTGGTGCTTGAGGCTGAACTTCTTGCCACAGCCGTTGCACTCATAGGGCTTCTCACCGGTGTGGATGCGCTTGTGGCCCTTCAGCGTGCTCTCGTCCCGGAAGCAGCTGCCACAGAACTCACACTCGTAGGGGTGGTCGCCTGCAAGCACATGCAGAGGTCAGGGCTGCTGTGACTGCTGTGCCACACCAAAACCAGCTCCCCAGCCTTTTTACCCCGGGCAGCCATTCTGGGGCTAGAGCATCCCAGTCTCCCCAGTGCAGTGCGCTGGTCCCTTCATGCCTGTACAGAGGGGATGCTCAGGTCCGCGGCATGGTAGAGAGACTGGAGCGCGCTGCAACCCTCCTGCCACCAATTTCCAGGTTTTTCACCTAGCAGCACCAGCACAGACCCAGCCCTGGGCATCTCCCACACTCCAGACCAGGCAGCTGATAAATGAACTCTGGTTCAGCACCAAAGGCAGAATGATTTGAAGGAAAGGTGAGGGCTCCAGCTACTTATTTATTACAGCTGCGAAGGCAAGGACAATAAAGATAGATTGATCGTCCGAGACTTTGTTCATGAATATTTAAATATTACTGATTTGTCTTGTCACTGTAATTACAATTTCTCTGTGCCGCATATCCTACAAGCACAGTTTATGGTAAAGAATGGCGAACTGTATTTCACTTGTCCTGCTGCAGATGTGCGGAGCTGCCAAGCGTGTAATGTTCCCTGCATTTCATACATTTTCTTCAGCTGTGAAGGCTTAAGTCATCCACAATGACCTACGTTTTTTCATTATCCCCGTGTCAAACTGCACTCGTGCCTGGGCATAAATTGTCCTTCTCGTTATATACTCACATGCCTGTGCTTTCGCTTCCTCTTTAAAATGATATTTTACTCTCTCCCCATTTGCCGCAGCCCAGTGCTAGGGCCCCTTGCCCCCTCCTGCAGCTGATGCCTGGGCACCTGGGGGGAGGAGGATGCTCAGGATGCAGTTTGGAGCCCCCCTCCAAAGGCAATGCAGGCTGTGCCTGTGGGCTGTTGTTGACTTTCCCCTCCCCGTGCCCAGTTCCAAACTGCCACTTTGAGTTTTCATCCTACCGTCAAAGACCGCAATTTTTCAACCAGAGGCAGCCAGCGTTTCCACCTGCCCACTTTTCAGGGGAGTCTGAGCCCACAGAGCACCCTGGCCCTGGGACAAGAGGGAGCATCCTGCAGCTGTGCAGGATGGCACCACATGGCATGATTAAATGCTCCTAAAGTGCCGATGATCCTGGTGTTTTTCACAGCCGGGAGCTACTAAAGCGGCAGAGGCTGGGGTGGGACACGCGCAGCCCGACCCGCAGCCCAGGTCACCGGATTACAGGCTATAAATAGCTCCAGCGCTCAGCATTAACATGCTTATTATCACCAGGATTCCTGTTTCCCACATTGGAACCCCTTGCCCATGTGTGGGTCTGGCAGCTGCCAGCCACAGGCTGGGCAGAACGACCCTCTGTGACATGACCCACACAACCCCCAGCAGCCACCTTTACGCCCCTTTTGGAGATTGTGTGCATGCTCCCTGCCTGACAAGAGAAAGAAGGGGCATCCCTGCTCAGCATACATTTTGTTCCCTGTCAGTACAGTGGTGTCAAGGTGTCAAGGAAGGTGCATGAACCTCCTACTTGTGTGAGCAAAGGATGGGCGAGGAATGCTTCACCCAGGCAGCTGTGAAGATCCATGGCATTGGCTGTGATCCTGCACGCCCCTGCTCATCCCTCAAGAATCAGCTCTTTCAGGGGTGTTTTATGACTGGCCCCAAATGATGGTGCTGATGGTGTGGCCAGGACCACAGAGCTGCCCAGGGATGCCATCGGAGGAGCTGAGGACACGGCGCGGGCTCTTTGAGGACACGGCGTAAGGCGGCCAAGCTGTGCTCTCCCGCTCAGCAATCCTGCAGCCAAGCCCTGCCCCAGTGGGGCCACGGCAGCACCAGCTACACGTAGCGCAGGTCGCCCTAATCCCATTAGGGCCGAGCACCAGCTGATTATGTGCATCTACTGCCGTAAGCTGATGAGGCGGATATGATCGCACACCCCCTAAGAAGGTCACGTGCCACCTCAGACCAGATCAACTTATTACACACAGCTTTTTTGTTTGTTTGTTTGTTTTGTTTTTCAAATCCAAGCCACTTCAGTCACCTCCACGCTTTGAATACAAATCACCTTTCCTCCCCCTATTTCTTTTTTACACATGGGGAGGAGCGTGTCCCGGCTGCCCCAGCCCCGAGTCCCCGCGGTGCTGCCGCCGTACCTGTGTGGGAGCGCAGGTGCCTCTTGAGGGCGGTGTGGCTGGGGAAGGTGCGGTTGCACTCGCTGCAGATGTAGCTGCGCACCCCGGCGTGCACCTCCATGTGCTGCTGCAGGGCGCTCTGCGTCTGAAACCGCTTGCCGCACAGCAGGCAGAAAACGGCCATGTCTGTACCTGTGGGAGAGAGAGAGACCCTGCTTAGGCACTGCCTGGCACTCTGGCCTGCTGTCTCATCACCCCACTCTGTGGGGTCCCCACTCCCACATGGCAGCAGGGATGCTCTGGCAGCAGAAGGGACCCCAAGAGCTGCAGGGCTCTGGGTGTCATTGGGAGTCCCGATAGCCACCCTGATCCTGCTCACACTGGCCCTCCAAGCTGAAGAGGAGAAGTTGCTCTTATTGCACTGGAGGCAGCTGGGAGCCCTGGTGATCCTGAGGGATGCCCAAACACAAGGCAGCTGTTGGGTGATCACTGCATCCCCACATACCTGTGAGAGCTGCTATGCTCAGACCTTGTGATGCCCAGGGGAAAGGGGACCCCAAGTGCCCCTGAAGCTGCCCTGGGGAGCAGGAGGCAGGATGTGAGAAGGCAATGTGCCCACCCCTTGTGCTGTGTGTGACCCCGAGCCCTTAGGCAGATCCAAGCTCCATACCATTGCTCTTGGGTACAAACCTGGCTGCAGCAACACAACAGGGACAAAACCCCAACCCAGGTGTTCATACCCTGTGCATAAAACATCTCAGACCTCTATGCCATTAAACAGTTTGTTTTCACTTATGCATAGCTGATTGTTCAGAACTGTGAGTCACTGCAAATTGTATTACGCAGGGAGATTAAGCAAATAAATGCTCGCTTTTTGGAGACATTAAAATGTGAGGACTATGGAAATAAAATTAGCTAGAAAATTGTATTAGCAATTCATTAGCAGTGCAAGATGTTCAAGGTAACCAACAAATCCATGCAGCCTTCAGGAACAGTAGAGGCAGAGGGCTGCTTGCCACACCGCCAAAGCCAACCCCAGGGAGACCACCAGGACCACAGCACCATGGGGCAGGGACATGGCAGGCAGCAGCAGTGTCACAGTCATGGTCCTGCCTGACATGAAGGTAGGTGACAGGGAAGGATGCTCCTGGGCAGACCCCCACCTCCAGCTTGGGAACCATGGGCAACAGGCATCCCAGAGGGCATCTTGGTTCACACCCTCACCTGCTCTGGCATTGTGCCATCACCCACCCAGGTGTGGTGGCACGCCGCAGTCAGCTCTGTCCTGCTGGGGATGCAGGACCTTCCTGGGGGGATGCTCAATCTCAGCCTTGCACTGGGCTACCCAGAAATGCTCCAAAATCTGCAAAAATCCCTGGTGAAATGGGAATAAAAGCAGCAAGAGAGGTGGCCCCGCACGGAGCTGCCTTTCTCCCTCTGCAGGGATTTATCCCAAAGGGTTGCGGGCTCATGTGCCCCCCACGCAGCTGCGGACAAAACGCTCCCGAGAAAAAAAAAAAAAAAAAAAAAAAAAAAAAAAAAAAAAAAAAAAAAAAAAAGGCAAAAAAAAAAAGGCAAAAAAAAGCAGGCAGCCCCAAGCGGGCAATGCGAAGCAAATCCCAAGAGGTATGTGGCCCCGCGGCCCTCGGCGGCCCCGGCGGTGACAGCAGGACGGGTCAAAGGTCCCCGGGGCTGAGCCCCCAGTGCCGCGGCCAGCTGCGGAGCGGAGGCCCTGGCCGGCGGGACGCCGGCCCCGATAAATCTGCCGCCAGCAGCCCCCGCTGGGGCCGGGGACAATGGGCTCCCGTGGGGGCGGAGGGCAGGACAATGCTGCTGGGCTGGCGCGCGGGGCCGTAACAAATCCTCCCTGGCACCGTAGGGCCCTCATTTGTGAAACTAATTGGCCCCCGCTTGAAAAAAAAAAAAAAATAAAATGGGCTGACTCCAGCAGCCGCAGTGATGGGGATAAAGTGCCTCGTGCATGCATGGGGGACAGGGCTGTCTGCTGGAGCTGGACATCCCCCAGGTGCTGCTTCCTGAGACCTGCAAAAGGCCAGTTTTAATTTCTCCTTTTTTTTTTTTTTTTTTTTTTTTTCCCTTTTCTTCTTCAAGTAGTGTATCAGTAAATAAACACCCCAGACTGGGAGGTCAGTGTGTACTGGCATGGCATGTGAAGGCACACGGTTCCAGTTGTGCTCTGAGCAGAGCATCTGCATGACACAAAGGCTGATACCAGCAGAGGTGGAGGATGTGGGAGATGGCCCTTCATCCCAGCACTGAGCCCAGCAGTGGGACACGGAGCTCCCAGCTCTTGTTCCCAGCCCTGAGGCTCTGTAGATGACATTGTCCAGCAGCCAAGGGGTGCGGCAGGCAGCACGGGGTCTGCTAGGTACCATCCCACTGCCGGCCTTCGGGGTGCTTGATGATATTTTAGGGTACATGTCAACTATGTCACGCCTTTGGAGAAAGGATGGGAAGTGGGAAAAAAATGGCAAAACTCTTGAGACTGGGTGACACAGAACTCAGTCCTGTGTCCTGTTGTGAGTGCATCCCTGGGCTCCAGCCACAGAAGCCCTGAGCCAGCCCTCAGCCATTGGAAGAAAAATCACCCCTGATAAAGAAATGCTGCCGCCCCAAATCAGTGAGAGACGGATTTATTCATTTCCCTGACATTTTAATGGTTTCTCCCCTTTTTGCGGGAAGATGATTACAAATTAAGCAGCATTTAAACGCTTTTTACTGTCAACAATTAAAAGGGGTGAAGGCGGGCGAGCAATTCATTCCCCGGGAAACGCACTGGCTCTCGGCGGGCGCCGACGGCCCTTCCCTCTACTGTACACCGCACAATGGCCCCGAGCATGCCATTAATTTTGCAGGACGTTCAAAAGCAAATTAAAATATAAAAAGCCCCCGGGCACAAAGATAGATACCAAGGGAGGGGGCGGCGTAGGTCAAGCTCGCAGAATTGAAGTCTTAGCAACTGGGGAGGTTTAAGCACAGCCCCGCACGCTGCATTCAGCCGCCACCTTTGCCCACCATCCCCAGTTTCTGTGTCCCTGCCAGACCCAATGCTGTGCCAGCAGCTGAAAGCCACTAGTGGGGCAGCTGTTAGCACTGCCACAGGGTTCCAAGGTGGAAGCTGGAGTGATTTGTGAGTTAGATGCTCTTTTGGTTAGCATGTTGGCCAAATATTGCATGGTCTTTTTGAATATGAGGTGGTCACAAAACTGATTTTTAGGGGAGGGATGCTTGATGAAGGGAGGGAAAACCCTATGGCTGCAAGCCCGGAGATGCATATCCCTGTTCTCCAGCAGCTTAATCCCAAAGCAGCGCAATGGCCAGAGACGTGATGACGAGCAAGATGCGATGTGCGGCAGTGCGCCCCGTCCGAGTCACAGAGGGATGCTGCAGCACCGCGGCGTCGAGCGCGGCACCGCCCCCACCCGCTGCCTCTGCCGGAGCAGGAATTAAACTAAACACCGGCGTGGCGACGGATGAGGGAGGCAGGGTGGGGTGGGTCTCCCTCGGCACTGGGCTCTGGTGGAGTTTATGGATGCGGGAGGTGCACCGCAGGAGAAAGGCGACACGTCCCCTTTAAAAGGAAATATAATTTACAGTGTGCAGCCAGGCGGGCCATAGTTTCAATCTCGTTTACTATAGAGAAAACTCTGCTAGCTGTTCTCTATCCCACAAATCCGATTTAATCAGACAAGCCAGCCAGCGTGGCTTGAAGTAAAAACGGATAATTAGTAAACAGAGAGCTACTTCAGTGCTTCATTGGCATTCGAGCCGGGCTAGTGTGTCGCATTTAAAATGCAGTCTGATGAAGTTTACAAAATCAAACCATTTGTTACTCCTATTGAAGAGGCTTCAGGCCACTTGCAATTAAATTGGAATTAGTGCTTAGAATGAGATACAGCAAATTCATACTAAAAAGGGATCTGACTTTCAGACATTTGACTTCAAGTTTTTCCCCCCATGCCAGAGCACGTGTGCGTGTGCTGGCCTGCCGGCCCCCAGAGCCCCTGGTAGCAGCACCAAGCCCAGACCTGCTGTGTGGCTGGGGTGGGGTGACTCAGGGATGCTGTGGCAGCAGGGGAGGGGGGACAAAGGCAGCGGTGCCATCATGCTGGTGAAGCAATCCCTTCTGAGCCCCAGCATGGTGGCAGCACGGGGCTGGCAGTCTCCAGGCACGCGGTGCCAACATTGGGATGTGCAAACGAAACTGCCCCTCCCTGAGTCCTATTCATAACACTGCCATCTTCCCTGCCTGTCCTCAGACCATGTTATCAGACTTGAAAAATGAGCAGATCCATCCACTGTTGAAATAATCAGGAGCATGGAATGGAAGGCTGTGGAGAGGCACACTGGGAAGGCTCCAGCATTATCATGGGCATGAGCATGCTCATGTCAAAGGATGCTGATAGAACCTGTTGCTGCCTCATGCACACACCCTAAAACCCCCAAATCCTTGGCTCAAGTCCTGATAATTCAGGGTCTTCTGCAAGGCTCCCTCCTTTACTCTTAGTGTTTAAAATCATCTCTTTTATGGTGCGTGTGCCAGAGGTGACCTGACACTGCTGCTGTCCTTACAACAAAGGTGAAGGGCTCCAAAACATCCTGGCCATGCAAAGCACGAGCCCAAAGGCTGTTGGCACTCCTGAGATGAGATTTCAGGGACATTTGATGATTTTTGTCAGCATATCAAAGGCTCCCTACCAGCCTCTACCTCCCAGCCAACACTGCTGGCTGCTGCTGCAGGGCAAGCTGTGGGTCCTAGCGTGCAGGAACAGCAGCACTGGGGAGGAAGGTGCCAGTGGCAATGGTGGCCAGAGAGTGGCAGAGAACCCTCCTTTTCAGCCCTGCCTACAGGAAGGTTGGGAGAGGCAACAGTTGGCAAAGGCCATACTGCCTGGAGCATCCCTGTCACAGCTCCAGCACCCAAGCTCAGGCACAGCAGCCTGAAGGACAGCCTGAAGGCACCCAGCTCAGCTTGACACAAGGGACCCTGGGACACACTGTGCACATCCTGCTGTCATCGAGTGGAAAAGCAGGCACCACAGAAAAGGGGGCACCAGCACAGGCCTGGGGACACTGTGATAGCACCAGCACCAAGGCTACATTTTGCCCCAGGATGATGGTGGATGCATGTGCAAGGTAAGAAAATAAACACAGTTTCAGTGTCTGTTTTCAGGATTATTATGAAATCCAAATGGTGTTTTTGGTGGCAGCACCGAAATGCACCCACAGGCAGGTGCAAAGGAGCCCTCCCTGAATGCTGCTGTTGGGACACAACACCTGTAGATGCCTGCCTGGATGTAGGGGTGTTGTGTGGAGCTGTGTGGTGTGGTGTCACCCACTCCAGTATTACTGAGAGGTGATGGCATTCATTACTGTGCTGAGTCAAACAGCCCCCATGAACAACCATCATGGTTCAGTGGAGAAAGTGGGGAAACCCCCCCATAAGATAAACACAGGAAATACTTGCATTTTGTGCCAGAGTCACCAAATCATCCCAGTTTCAAAGGCTGCCTCTGGACTCCAAAGCTCAGCTTCTGTGCTAATTAACATCTTTATGGAAGGCAACTTCTCCCAAGGGGGCATTTGTTTGATTATTATTATTTACTTAGAGATAGCACAGTTTTCTTCCCAACTTTAACTGACTACAGAAAATTAATTCTTAAAAAGCAGCCAGTGTCGCCTGCTCTCCTGCCCCTGCTGGTTTTCCTCCTGGGCTGGATGTGGACACTCTGGCTGCAACAGGAGGGCAGGGCAAGCTTCTGGCACTGCCTGCCACCTCCATGCCAGCTCACCCTTTTACAACTCTGGCGTTTCAGAGCAGTTGTACAACATTGACCTTGCAAGCACAGGGGATTAACAATCCCCCCCAAAATAAATGCCTAATTTTTTTGCTCCTGCCGTGATGCAGAGGGCTGCTTCCCACCCAGCCACGCTCCTGCTCTCCCCACTGCCCAGGGCAGGATGCACATGGGGGATGTATGGGATGCTGGTGCCTTCAACAGCCTGGGCAATGGGCATCAGGCCCTGAGCTGCAGCTCTGGCACGGGCAGCTCATGCCTGCTGGGGGTGATTTATTCCAGGGGCCATCTGGACCTGGGGGACAATGTGGTCCCATATCCTCATGAACTGGCTCATTAGTCACACTCTTGTAGCTTGACCTCTCTGTCTTCCTTTGAGTAGGGTGGGACAAGAGCATCTCCTTCTCACCTCCCTTTTGGCAGCCCGTTGCTCCCCCATGCCCAATTGGTGGCACCTTGTGCCTTCCCCACCACCCTGAATCTCCATCACTGTCACCATCACCATCATCATCACCTTCCCTCGCCGTCTTTCCAGCGACTGCTCAGGCAAAGCGATTACGAGGGCACGTGCGGGGAGGGAAGGAGCCAGGCGACGATTAGCGGCTGTGGCTTTATGGCAACAGGCACACAACTCATTCGTTTCATGTTTTGCAGAATATAAAAGCGCTGAAACATTTTAATTTTAAATTCTTATCATTGAATTTACTGCTTTTCTCTCGCAATGATTTGTGTTGCTTTTTAATTTTTACAGTCTCTACAGAAGCCAGATGCTACCGCCTAGGGCCAAAATAATAAAAACCCACTGCAGTCGCGAGTTACAGAACAAAAAGGAAACGCGCGGCTGACAGAAGTTAATATCTCAATTTAACAGTGCTGCTCCACTAATGATCCTTTGATATGTGTTTATTTAGAAAGGTCTGATCTTGACCTTGAAAGCAAACTAAACCGCAAAGTCTTTATGAGAGGAGAGAAAGACTTTATTTATAGACTGGCTTTGCGTCAATCACGGCGGCAGCTGGACCCGCGCTGGGTGAAGCTCTGCGGCTGCCTGTGGGCCCAACAGGGCGTTCTATGGGAAATGCATTTTTGGGAGGGTATGTGATCAGCTGCCATGGGGGATTGCAGAGTGTCTCCCGTCTCCAGGGCAGGATGCTGAGCGTGCCATGGAGATGCAATCCAAGGGATATGGGCAGCTCCGGGCCTGTGAGGGATGCTCTTGGGGGCCAGCACTGGTCCAGACACACCCCTGTCCCCAGAACAAGCCACCCTGGAGTGTTGCATGCCTATCCCCTTCTTCTGGCACTGGGAAGTGCTGCCTCTGCTCCCCAGTCCACTCCCTGAATGTGGTTCCCAGGCTCTGGAAGGAAGGGACGTGTTCAGCATCACCCCAGCCCACACTGACAGAGCCTGGGCAGCCTTTCCTCCTCTTCCTGAAGAAACTGAGTGCTAGGCAAACCTGGCAGAGGGTGTTTTTAAGGGCCAATCCTTTTTATTGCATTTCCACCTCCTGGGTGGGGGAGGTGAGAGGCTCCTTAGCTTTTAAAGCTTCTGGCTTGGGATTGCACTGCAGACACTTCACACCTATGGTGTGCTGTGCTCTACAGCCCAATCTCCATTTTTTCAGGCCAAACAGTTGTTTGAAGACGTTTGCAGTCCCTAAAGCCTTCTGGCTGAAGCTGGAGGCACATCCTCCCTGCAAAGTGGTAACCCCAGAGCCTTTTTATTGTCCTGAATATCTATCAAAATATATCAATACATGCTACACCCATTCAGGCAGACTCACTCACGATCATCCTTGGCAAAAACCATCACTCAACTGTTTCAGCCCTAAAGGTATTGACGGAAAATTGCCCCCTTTCCTGGCAAAACACATCACCTGACCAAAATGCAGTAGTCTGGTATCTGAACATCTATGTGCAACACCTCCCTTTTGTGCTGCTTTCCCCTAAGCTCACACCATTCTGGAGAATGCCAGATTCATCCCTGCCATTCCAAAGGAAGCTGTGCATTGGGACACCTTTGCCCTTCCTGAGAACCAGTTTCCCTGGGGCAAATCACGGTGGCATTTTTGGCCACTGCATCAAATGTGAAGCTGTCACACTTGCTTGTCATGACTGCACCAGCTTCCCAGATTTTCTCTTCCCAGCTGGAATTTGAACTGAAATCAGCTGAAACAGAAGTTCTGACTTATTTCTGAAAACCCTGAGTATTTCCCCCACTGCTTCTGAACTGTTGTTCAACTGATGTGCTAGAAACTGCTCCATCTCCCAAAAAAGAGCTTTGGTGAGGAAACCGAGGGGTCTTCCCATGGGACACCACTATCACCATCACCACTGCCATCATCCCACCCGGCAGAGAGCACCACCTGCCCACTGCCAATCCATCCTACTCGTGCATCTCTCCTGCTCAGGGTGGCACCATTCTGGCATCCTCCAGTCCCACGGAGCTGTCACGAAGCCCCGCTTCACACCCCAACCAACAAAATGACCTTTCTGGTGCTGAGGCGGCTGCCTGGCAGAGCCTGGCCAGTGGAGCGACCGGCTGCCGTGAGGCACAAAGCCGGGACTCGCAGCATCTGCTTATTATTCCTGCACCCCCATCATTAAAAAAAGAAAAGATGAAAAGGCCCCCTCAGCAAAGCCAGGGAGATGTGGAGCGGCACCGAGCGCAGCCTGGCCCCCAGTTGTTGGGGGTTTTTGTACAGCGGGGAGACGCGAATCCTGGGGGACAAAAGTAACTGCTAAGGTAAGTTAAACCTTGTCGAGATGAACTTTCCTGCTACTTTTAATTAAAAGTTCTTTGGAATTAAAAAGGACACTATTCAGGAAAGGCTGAAAAAAAAAATTCATTGACACCAGCCCGCCCCCCTCCCCTTTTTCCCAAGGAAAAGAAAAAGCTGTTTTTGTGTGTCTGCTCACCCAGCCCGCACTGTACAAAAGGAAGCGGATTTGCAGCAAGACACATGAGATGACCCCCTGACCCCGAGCCGCTGAAAAGTCCTCAATGGCATAAATACCAGATAATCAATCACATACCAGGAGGGCCGGTCCCCCTGCCCTCGCCCCCGCCGCTGGGTTTATGAGAGATGCACTGTAAACGGACACCGGCTCCTGACGGGAGGCCCCTCTCGGCATTCCTCTGCTGGACCAGGAGACCCCGGCCGCCTCTGAGACCGTGTTTCATCCCTCTTTTATAAAGCCCAGCATGGAAATGCCGAGCATCCTCAAGCTTGCCATAGCTGATCCCTTGTGCTCCAGAGCAAAGGGGGACACAGACACCTCTCTGTGCTCCGGAGAGAGGGCCAAGCATCCTCTGGGCCACCACAGGCTAGTGCTGAGCTGGGCGTGCAGAAACCAGGAAGAAACCAGCCCCATTTACAGAAGGCTTTGCTTTTGGGGGGCTGGCTTTGTGAAGCCTTCATGGGTTCTAGCAGTGACTACCATGTCATGCTATGTTCCGTTATGGGGCTCTGACCAGCATCCTGAACGCCAGCAGAGGAAGACGACCGAGTCCTTCTGGTGCTTCAGGGCAACAATAGATCTTAAAGCTTTCAAGGGAGGGAAGGAAAAAAACTTGCAGTGATACCGCACTGGTTTGGTTAAATGGGGAGCCACTTGGCAACTAAATTTGATAATGCTTTTGTCCATGGGTCAGAGGTTAAATATGTTCACACTAATCCCCTTCATCTAGAATTAAAGGACAAGAAAGTTTTCCCCATAGCTTAGCGAGAGGGCTTTTCTCATCACGCTTTAAATAGTATTTGCACAGGAAAATTAAAGGCGGACCACTGGCCCTGATGCCATCGTGGCTGCATGGCTCTGCCACGCTCCCATCTCCTCGCTTGTTTTGGTGAATCCACCAGCTTAGAGGATGCCTGGTCTCATCACATTTCCCCATGTGTGCACCAAGGAGCGCAGGGAATTCTTGCTGCCATTTGCTGTCAAGGTGGCAGAAGCAGCCGTGGTTTGGGAGGCAGGGAGATTCCTGGCTGCAGGAATGCGCGCCAGGACTCAGATTTCAAGTGCTGTCACAGGACATTACTGTCAGACAAAGGGGCTCTGTGCTGTGCCCCTAGGACTCACTGCCCCCAGACCCTCTGTGAGCTGGGGCCGGCACCTGAGCATCCAGAATCCACTCTCGCAGCCAACAGAAAATCTGCGAAGCACTGACTGCCCATCACAGCACAGCCTCGCCAGCGCTCCCTCCCCCCGCCGGGACTGTGGAGCCGAGGCGAGCACGGGAGGGATAATTACCTCTAAGCGTACTTAATACTACAGTGCATTATCTCTAGCTATGGAGAAAAGCACGATCCAGAGGTATTTCCCCCTGAAGCCTCGTTGGGCTGCTCTCAGAAAACCCTCCTGAGTCCTGTGAAACAGTAACAGAAAGTCACAGGCAGCCTAGGAAGATGTCAGGTTGGTTTTGGTAAGGAAGTGTGCCAGCTGCTTGTGCTGGCTGCTTGTGCCAGCTATTGCTCTGATCAAACTGTAGAAGAGGATGTAGCAGGACAAGCCACAAACAGCATCTCCCAAATCTGCTGCTGGAGCAGGGACATTGCAGAGGGCTGTTGGTGGCCAGTGGCACCACCAGCAGAGTCATGCCAGCATCCTAGCAGAGCAGTGGCCTGACCATTAATTGCAGTGCCACACTGAGTGTGAGGCAAACAGAATTTGTGTTTCTGTGTGGTTTACAGCTCACATCACCAAACTCATGCATTTTGTTCTACTTGCTCAAAATCTGTCATTTCCACACTGGGAGAAGCAGTGTGCCATACTGCAGCATCACTGCAAGGTTCTGGGCTGGAACCATTTTGAGGCAGAGAAAGCAAAGTGAATGTGAGGAGATAAGACAAATACGTAATAAATTGGACTCAATGTACATTTGCCAAGAACAGGGGCGGTGTGTGCCCGTGTGACAGTGCAGCTCCAGCGCAATGCCCCCTCTGCCTCCTCCAGGCTCCCACACGTTCCTTGGCAAACCCAAGCCAGTAATGGAGTGGCTGAGATGCTCTTCTATGGAAAAACACCGAGAGCTCTGGCATATAACACAAAAATAATTTTAAAATTTTTTAAAATCCCTGTGTGGTCGTTGAGCAACACTTGCCACGGGACCCAGCGCGGGGGCATCCTGCCACCTCTGCTCCCGGGTTCCTGCTCTCAGGCACCAGATCTTTCTCCCTTTATACCTTCGCTTATACTGCACGACTGTTTTGAATCTCTAAAATAATGTGACAAGTTAATGATGGCACAATTATCTAAATGTTTAACAGACATGTTATCTAAGTGAATCGGATTGAGATTCCATCCCGCTGACAATAAACATCAATGGGAGAGCAGAAAGTGATAGGCAAATTATCGCCAACCCTGCAATTTCAATGCTATTAAATTTGGAGGAATAACAGCCCTGAGGCCTGTAAACTCTGAATAAAATAGACCCTTGTGTTTGGCCAACTATTAAATCAAAACGCTACCAACATCCCAGCAAAAGAAAAAACAGGGAGGGAAGAAAAGGGGGGAAGATATAGAGCTTTTCAATTTTCAGTTACATGTTGGTTTTATTAATTCTTTTCTGCTACTGGTGTCTCAGGACAGAGGACATGAGGGATGTAAGTATGGGATGTAGGAAGGGAATGCTCCCAGGGCATGTGGGCAGGGGAGAGTGAAGGGTCCTGTGCCATCCTTGGTGGCGCGGTCGGGGGCACGCCAACCCCACAAATCAAAAATCCAACTACTTGCCAAAGCAAATATGCTCTATAGTAAGTGTTGCTCATGCCCACGTGAAATTGGGTCAGGAGTAAATCTGTGCTGTCCTGCTGACTGACACCGGCTGCCGTGCGCTAACAGCCTTGGCACACAAGAGGAAACTCGAGACGAGTCACCTCTGATATTTATAAACGTCAGCACGAGCCCCAAACCCGTTAGCACGAACAGCGCCCGTGTGCACATCCCGACTCCCAGCGGTGCTGCCTGGGGGTACTCAGGCTGCCATCCCAATGCATTCTGTTTTTTCCTCTACATTTGAGGAGAAGGGTAAGGAATTTTCCATGCTCTCCTCCCCAGCACCAAGCTTGTGCTGCTGGAGGATGAGCCAAAACAGTTGCTGCTTTTCCTACTGCAGCGGGACAGGGGCCAAGGACAGCGCACACCCGGAGAGGGCGTCTCAGCCCTGTGTCGATGGGGCTGCACACAGCACTGCCAGCACCGCGCTTACAAGCAGGAACTATTTTTTTGTATTTATTCTTGTTTTTTGCCTTGCCTCAGGAAGTGGGGTGTTAGTTTTCTGCTGTAGAGATGAGCAGTGCTTGATGCAGCACATGCACAACAGCCTGGCTCTGTTACCACCATTCAAAGCAGCAGGGAGGGCAGTGGGGAAAAGAAATAACATAAAGGGGGTCCTGGGTGCCAGGAGTCCACCTGAGAAATAGCTCCATATGCTGAAAGAAAACCCAGAGAACCCTTCATCTCCTGCACAAAGTTCCACAGCTGTAGGTCATGTGGGGAAGCAGTGACTCTTGTGGTGAGGTCCCGCATCTCCCCTGAACACTGTTTTTGAGTAATGTGGGTGGATTTGGTCAGCCTGTACCAGACACCCTGCTCAGCTTTTGATGCCATCCCTGAAGGTCTCTACCTGCCTCTCTACCCAAAAGGGTTATGCATGGAAAGTCGGAAGGTCTTTTGCCAGCCAACCTGCAGCTAAGGGCAAAGGGAGGAGACCCAAAACAAACCTGTTCTGGAAGATGCTATTATTTGGGAAGGGGGTTAATTATAGCAAGACCAGGGGGGATGCTTTCCATGCCAGCAGAGGAGAGGAAATTATTCATTTTGGCTGCCCTGGCCACTCAGGCCCTCTCTGCCACGTTTACAGCAGGAGGCAATGATGACAAGCTCCCCTTGTCCCCCTGCTCTGGTCGCCCCATTGCCTTTTGAGCTTTGGCACAATCCAGTCCTAAGGGTTCATCAGCCAAAGTGGGTTTAATCCCTACAGGAGTGTCAGGGTTGTTAGCCAAACTGCTCTGCATCTGCAGGATGATTTGGGGTGCAGGCATCATTGAGCTGGGCTCCCACTTCTCACCACAGGATGCTCAACAGGTCTGGGAAATAGAAGGAAAGGGGGAACTAGCTGCAATTTGCTTAGCCACTTTGAACCCCCTGCCTGGGCTTGGGTTGCTCAGCCCTGTGCAGCCAGTCCCTCACTGTGCTTGCTGCCCCTTCACAGCCCCTCTCCTCAGCCTACAGCATAGAGGGCTTCCAAACAGACCTGGAATGGCAAAACCCAGCCTCCAGCTGTATGGGTATGGACAGGGAGGGCAAGTACTTCAGGATTTATGGACTGGTGCTTGGCCAGCACAGCTCCATGACCGGGTGACGGCCAGAGCCATTCTCACCGGGTGACACAGCACTTTGCACTGATCCTCACACCCCCAGTGTGAAGTTGGCTGGGTTCTGTGTGCCAGCCCCGAGCACAAACTCACTGCCAGTGGCATTTATCAGGGCTTTCAGCACTGAAAGACGAACCTGTGCTCAGTGAAACTGCTCCCGATATAGCACAGGAGGAACAGGCACTCTGTCCTGCTCCAGTCTAGATTTGGAGGGTGAAGGGCTCCACCTGGGACTGCCTGGCTGTGAATTCCCCCAAGCAAACCTTTCCCAGGCACGGCAGCTTTTGCAAGGGGCTCAAAGAGGTCCTTGTGCTCCTGATGGTGGCATCACTGAAGGGCTGGAAAGTGCCAGAGCAGAAACATGACAGAAACCAACTTGTGGGAGGTGTTTGGTCAGGGACAAGCTTTGCTTGCAAAGGGGACAAACGACCTCACGTTTGCTCTGCCGTTGTTTCCCAGGTTAATGCTGAGCAGTGGTGCAGCAGCACCTGGTGCCTAAATTTGTGCTTTAATGTAAGAAGACCTGGGCCTGCCTGCGCAGCGCAGAGGCAGGAACTGCAGAGGGTCCAGCTCTCTGTTGGGCCGAGGGTGACAAAGGCAGCCCAAATGTTCAAACCTGCACCTAAGTGGAGGGTGGAAGGGGAGGGCCACGTACCGGTGTGCGTCTGCCGGTGCGTCTCCAGGGCATCCTCCTTCGAGAACTGGGCGCCGCACTGATCGCAGACCAGGGCTTTGGCACCCGCTGGGGAGAGAGAAGGGAGAGGAGGGTTATTCCACGGACAGAAAGATGCACACCTGAACGTGCACATGGACACTGCTGCTGCCATTAACACTCCAGGACCAGAGCCATGGAGGGGTTTCATGTTTAAGGTCCCCTGTGCAGCCAGCAAAAGCAATGCCTCATTCAGCCCTGTGCTCCTGTTCCTTGCACATCACAGCAAAATACAGAGCTGCTTCCATGGAAAAGATTATTATTATTTTTAAAAAGCATTAAATATCAATGCATTTCACTACCACTGCAACTTATCCAATTGCAATTGGTTTCCTGTCCCTTCCCATTGTGGCTGGTGCTGCTGGTACCCAAAGATGCACCTGATCAGGGATGTGGCTGGAACAGGACAACTGAGTAAGAAGCTCAGAGTCATCTCTGACTATTGGAAAGAGATATGGGATTGGGGGCAATTCTTAGAAAATTACTATCAACATGTACTGCTGGCTTGGGTGGGGAAAAACCCAGGATGCCCAGCAGCAGATAAGTAACTTCCAGATGAAACCAGATTAATGAAACACCGTATCCAACAGCATTGCGGGACAAAGCCACGGCCCCATTTCAAGGTTTAATCCATATGTTGTGAGGAGCTGAATGTTACAGAGCAGCATTCAAGGTAGGGGCACTGCCTTGCAGAATGCTGTGCTGCCCATTTTCAGGGGTCCACACTGCCTCTCCCCTCTCCTTCTTACCTCACCGAGCCCTCTGTCCCACGATCGGGGTGGGATTTGGGGCAAGGTGGGTAGAGAAGGCGATAGAGACAGAGGTATCACAAGACACATTGAAAAGAAAATTCCTTTGCCTTTAAATTGTCTCGGTAACGGCTGGCTCGCAGGCAGAAATATTTGGCAGCGGCGAAATTAAAAGTGATAAATTTTCTCGCCAAGAGCTGATCGATAATAGAGGTCTCATCTGTTAATCAATATGACAGTCTGCCTGTTTACTGTGCATATGCTGTTCCCTGCCGCCCTCGCTGCGATGTCAAGTTTGCATTCAAAACAGCCCGAGTGCACCTGGGCTGTCGGCTGCTCCAAAGGGACAAACACACCCAAACTTTGGGGTGCTCCAGGGTGGCTCCCTGACACCTGCCACCGGCCAGGGGACCACGCTCCGTCGGGGATGTGGGGCACTGGGATGTGGGTACTGCCGGAGGAACCTTGTCCAGGCACAGCAGGGAGAGAAAGAGTGCGTCCGTGAAGGCGGCGGGATGGGGAGAAGCCGCCGGGGCGGCGAGGGCCCGGATCGATAGAGCAGCAGCGCGGGCTGCCCTCAGCTCGGCACACGGTGCGGGCAATGCGCAGCCGGCAGTTGCCAAGGCAATGGCTCTCCATCGCCACTCAAAGCTCCGCCGGCCCCACCGCAGCAAAGTGTGATCCACGAGGATATGGCAACCCATATCCGTGAGGATGCAGCTTCTGCGGCAGCAACAGGTTCTCCCCGGGCAGGGCTGCTGCTGCTGCGGGCCCCCTCCCTGCAGCTGTGCACCGGCACTACGGGGCATTCTGTGCTTGGAGGGGCTTGCTGCACCCGCAGGCTGAGACAGAGCACGGTCCTGCTGAACACAGGCTTTGCTTTTACTTCCCCCATTTCCACATGGGATTAGTGGGGAGGAGAGACGTGCCAGTGCCCTCCGCAAGCTGTGGCCAGAGGGGCCGCAGAGACGCAGGGAGGCACAGCCAGGCGAGGCAAAGGCAGCCAGCATCTGGCTGGGGGACGGGCGGAGGAGGGGGGAGGAAAAATTCCTGGCGAGGCGAAAATAAACAGGGCGAACGCAGGGAGGAGCCGGGCGCACTGGCTTACATAAGGAAGCACAGTGTGTACCAAAACAGCGGACCCAAAAAAAGCCGGAGCTGTCAGAACAATGAGTACAGACGCGGGGCATTTACAGCAGGCGCTGCCGTACAGTTTTATTTACAGTACCTCTTATCAGCGCGGGAACAGCACGCCGCCTGCCAATTTCCAAAGGCCAGGACTGCGTGTTCTTTCCCTCAAGTAGATGTGTACTCCAGGCGGGGGGAAATTTTTTTTTTTTTTCTCATCAGCAAAACAAAAACTGATACGGAGCCAGAATTCCTGTAATGTACACACGCCGGCGGGGAGGGGGAGGAGGAGGAGGAGGGCGGCGATTGAATATGTAAATAGTTCAAGGTTAATTTTACTATGTGAGTCACCGGGAAAATGTCATCCAACATCTGAGCTTATTATAACAGGGCTCAGAAAAAAACCACCACGGCTTGCTGTTTATTATGAAAGGGAGCAGGACACGTTGGAAAGCGGAGCTCTCTTGGCGGGGCTCTCTTCTCCCCCCTTGTCTTTCTTCCTGCTTTAAACAGAAACCATCAACCCCTCTGAACGCAGGCGCAGGTTTGGGCAGGGTATATTTAGCCAGCGCCTCGTATTGCCTACAACATACAGATATCTCCAGATGATCTTACTGACGGGATGGGACGGGACTCCGCGTGCTGCCAAGTATCGGCCGTGTTTCGGCGCGAGCCTCGCAGTTGGCACCAGCCCCCTGCCGTACATTTATATCCACACAAGCAAATTTATAGCCTCTGCCTAATAAAGGTCCCTGGTGCAAACGGGTGAGGAGATGCTGCTTGATCCATCCTGTGCGATTTGCGCAGTCACTGCCGCCCCATGTGCTCCCCAAGTAAGGCTGGAGCTGCCCGGGTCTGCAGTGCCCAAAGCAAAGCCACAGGGAGGGGCAGAATTCAGGTTGGACTGCATGGTCTTGGAGGTCTTTTTGAACCTTAATGGTTCTATGATTCTATTATTTAATTTCCCCTCCCAGAAATGTGAGGGAACAGGGTGCCGGGCTGTACGGCGGCTCTCGGGAGCGGGATGCCCCGTGGATCGGGGCACAGGCAGGGGCTGCAGCTCCCTCCCAACCAGCCAGGCTTAGCTCGCTGGGTTGGATGACAGAGCTCATCTTGTTTCATCTGCCATCATCCCAACAATTCCCTCCCAATGCCCATCGTTTAATTACTTTATTGGGGAGGAGAAACTTCCATGGGGCTATGGAAGAGGCACTCTGAACTCCAGCTCAGGAAAAGAGAAGGAATAAAGGAAAAAGAGGGACTGCCAGCATCCTCTGGAGAAGAAGGAAGATGGGAAATTGGTGAGGAGAGTGGTGGGGGAGGATCCAGCCTTCCCCACTGCTGTTTCGGCACAATGGCCCCGCCAATAGAATGTGACATCCCCTCCCTCAGCAGAAGGGATTAATAAAAATTTGGGATTATATATTATTAACAGGCTGTAATTGGTGAGAAGATGGAGATGGGGGGGGGGGGGATATGGATTAAAAAAAATTGTCAAGAAAATTTATGCACTGCCATTGCTTTACTACCTAATTAATTCAGTAATTTCAAAAACAATTTTATTTATGTTCCGTTTACCACATCAGAAGTGCAAGGAAAAAAGCACCAAACCACAGTGATTCTAAAATAATACCTCAAGGCATCTATTTTTAATCAGTGAAAAAAAAAAAGGAAAAAAGAGAAGAGCCAGCCCAGCTTCTATACAATCTCTGTCGGGCAGACCACCAACTCAGGGAGTGCAGCAGCCGAGCCCTCTGCGAGTGCCTTCCTGGCTGCCGAAAACAGAGCTTGTCAAAAAAAAAAACAACAAATCCATAATGGCCTGAGGCTCCTCTCCAATCTATTTTCTGCTCAGCTGGTTTTAAATGAAGTTATTATGAGTCATTAAAACACCCGCAAGCCTGTGGAAGTCAGCCAATTACAATTTTAAATTTAGCCTGTTCTCTATCCCATTCTCTTGTTTTCTTCTTTTGCCCACATCAAGCCACTTTTGGATTTGTATTATTGCTATTATTATTATTATTATTATTATTATTATTATTATTATTATTATTATTATTATTATTATTATTATTATTATTATTA